>VHZZ01001522.1:84284-96045 GCA_009801015.1 Silene noctiflora | reverse complement strand
TTTGACGTGAAAACAATTCTTACTAAGATTCTAGAATCAGTGTCTCATGACAAGCATGATGGTTTTACAATGGATTTGGTACAGAGGAAACTTCTAGACCTTCTCGGAGGGAAGAGGTATTTGATAGTTCTAGATGATGTATGGAATGAAGATCGTGAGAAGTGGCTTGGTTTAAGAAAATTCCTAATGGGGGGTGGAGCAGGAAGTAGGGTTTTGGTAACCACCCGTTCTGGAAGGACTGGTACGGTTGTTGATGAGGAACATATATATGAGCTAAAAGGATTGTCTCCTGAAAATTCATGGCGTTTATTTGAGATGACAGCATTTGGGGAAAAAGATAGACAAGATGTGAGTTATGCTGAATTAGTTACACTTGGCAAGAAGATTGTTGAACAATGCTCTAATGTTCCTCTCGCTATTAAAGTTGTGGGAACACTTTTATATGGTCAGAATGAAAGTAAGTGGAGATTGTTTCAAAAATGCGGAATAGCCAAGCTGAATGATGGAGATAATAAGATCATGTCCATACTGAAACTTAGCTATGATAATCTTGAACCTCCACTGAAGACTTGCTTTTCCTATTGCGCATTGTTCCCCAAAGATTTCAGAATAAACAAGGAGAAGTTGATTAGGCTTTGGATGGCACAAGGATACATTGTTCCATTGGATGTAGGTCAGAGGCTGGAAGATGCTGGGGAGGAATATATTTCAATCTTGCTACGAAGATGTTTTCTTCAAGATGTAGAAAAGAATAATATTGGAGGTGTTGAATCGTTTAAAATCCATGACTTGGTTCATGATGTGGCTAAAAAGGTAGCAGGGCAGGGTGTTGTGTCAGTAAGTTCTATCCAAAACAATTTTGGAGATGAAGCTCATCACTTATTTCACATAGGAAGTAAATGTAAAGGAACTATTTTCTCGAAGTGTAGGRTCCGCTCATATGTTCGAGATGGGTATGAGATTAACTTTCCAGTAGCTAATCTGGTAGAAAATTGCAAGTTTCTTAGGACATTAGATTTGCATGACCTAGACATCSAGACTTTACCAAATTCAATTGGTAAACTATTGCATTTAAGGTATCTTGATCTATCTTACAATAAGCGTCTACCGGTGCTTCCCAATTCAGTTACGAAACTGTATAATCTGCAAACGTTAGATCTAAGTAGTTGTGAACATTTGGAAGAGTTGCCAAAGGATTTGGCCAAGTTGGCAAATCTGAGGCACTTAGATACGTCTAACTGCTATAATTTGGGACACATTCCTTCAGGTCTTGACAAACTGAGTTGCCTATGTGTTCTTAGCGGGTTTGTTGTGAGTGACGAAAGTTCCATTGGGGAGCTAGAAAATCTACTAGCATTGAAGAATCTAAGAGGAAGCCTTCATATTATAATCGTTCGTGATTTCATGGGGAGTGTGGAAGTTAGGGGAGGATATTTGAGAAGCATGAACGATCTTGAGGCATTAGAGATATGGATGCAAGCTAATCGAAATAATGAAACTTTGCTAAAAAAACTCGAGCCACCTCCTTCTTTAAAGAGACTCAATTTGTCAAGTTATAAAGAAGCTACACTTCCATCTAGTTGGTGTGGAGCTGGAAAAGTAGGTAATTGGGCCACCTTTCTTCCGAATCTTGTCCATATTGATCTTTTTAATTATCCCAACTTGTTGCATTTGCCGTCACTGAGCAAACTACCCCGTCTCAAGTCACTGTCACTAAATTCTTTGTATAAGTTGGAGTACATGGAGGATTCAACCCATAATGGCAGTAGTAGAGAAGTGTTTTTTCCATCCCTCGAGGAACTTAAAATTTCATCTATGAGGGAGTTGAGAGGATGGTGGAGAGGGGAAGATATAGACTGCAACAATCATGTGCAGCCTTGCTTTTCCCGGCTCTCAAAGTTGGACATCAGTTTTTGTGAAAAATTGACATCATTTCCTGCTTGTATAAGCCTAGAAAAACTGAAATTGTATGTTGTGAACAGAGATTTATGGATCACGAAATTTGGTCAGAAGAACAATTCGATCAAATTAAGGGAGGTGGAAGTAGACAACCTTGATTACCTGAAACCGTTGACCACGGAAGGTCTAACAAGCATTCTTATATCTGGAAATCATGACATAGAGAATTTGTCACAACTTACGGAGACATTCAAGGGCTGTCGTTCCCTACGGAGCCTTACAGTTCAGAGGTGTTATAAGTTGAGGTCTCTTGAAGGAGCAGGGTGGGAGCATCTAACAGCATTGGATTCACTCGGATTACAGTTTCTCCCCAAGTTGACATTCTCGGTTTCAACAAAAGAAGAAGATGGTGAGTACGACGATGATGATGATGGGATGCCATGGAGATCCATTGGGGGAAGACTCCGATCCCTGGAATTATTAGGGTTGCCCATTCAAACCATCCCTAAAGGAATCAGACATTTAACTTCCCTTGAAAACTTAAGAATTGATAGCTTACAGTATCTTAGATCCCTCCCCGAATGGTTAAGTTGCTTGTCGTCTCTCCGATCCCTGCGCATTACATGCTGTGATTATCTCCAATTAAATGTAGGCATATTGCAGGGCCTTATCTCCTTGCAGCTGCTGGAGATGAGGGATTGTCCCTTGGTGACTGAAAGATTCCGAAATCCAGATGAGGACTGGGCCAAGCTCCGACATATACCCTCCGTTGTCATCCGGCCTTATGGTACCTAATTAGATATCCTCTCGACATTCTGCTTTCCCTTTGCATTCCAAGAGTTTTTTTTTTCCCTCTCTTTTGTAATCTAATCAACTAGTTATATTACCTGTGATAATCGCGAGTTTGTTTATGGTATTTGTTTACAACTATGTACAAGATGGAGATAAAATTTTCAGATCTTTTCACCATTTAATTACTCCGTATTATCAAAGTGGACGTATTCGTGTTCAACTTCGATTTGCAGAATTGCAGATTTCATTTTGCATATGCATTGAATTGAATCAACTCGTTAAATTTCCGTCACTGATATTGTAAAATAAGCTTTCTCACATGATTTTATATCACATGGCAAGAGATATACTCCGTATCATATATGTAAATGCTCTTTCTCCGATCACATTTTAATAATTGTATTGCTTGATCTTTCCTGAAGTCTTCTTAGTTGTAAAATACACCAGGACCGGGCGAATGGCATGCAGTACTTAATGTGCTAACTATACCAGGTCTTCCGGGAACATGCCTATCATATTATCCCAAGTCTTCTTTGTTGTAAAATACTTTTTTTTTTGTTATTTGTTTATCTGAACAATAGTCGTAGTGAGACATTTTCTAAAACTGGTTATGCAGGACTGGTTATGCAGGACTAACATGGACGAGTTTTTGTACGTCCGACCTTCTTACTGCATCATAACTGGGTGGCTTAAACGGACTCTGATGACCCAGTCCTAA
This sequence comes from Silene noctiflora, assembly GCA_009801015.1. NCBI lineage: Eukaryota > Viridiplantae > Streptophyta > Magnoliopsida > Caryophyllales > Caryophyllaceae > Silene > Silene noctiflora. Next base: position 92,636 of record VHZZ01001522.1, on the reverse strand, counting down.
CCAGGATTAGCATTGCACTGTTTCCTTTATTAAACCGTTATTTAGTCATTAAGGATTACAATGTCTGGTTAGATGCATACAGAGTCATTGGGTTACATTCAGTCATTGTTGTTGAATAATTGTATACAACAAGTTGTTCCGTCAATTTATCTGTGATTCACACAATCAGAACCTCATTTTCTTCGAAAAACAACGGAGAAGAGCTGATTGAAGATACCTACTGTATTATCTGGTAATCTTGTTATCCTTTTGCTGCCTGTTATACTATTTAGATTTTGTTGATTGATTTGATTCTTTCAACCTGTAGGTGGTGGTTTGCTTAAGCTTCTAGTGCTGAGTTTGTCTGTAAAGCAAGTATTCTCTCCGTCATGGTCATTTGATTACCAACTTATCTTTCGGGAACAAGGGCCCCCCCTCATCTGTTCTTAGGAGCTTATTATTGAATGAAAAATTTGAGAACTCTTCTCATTTCCTTAAAATTTTTTAACTTTGCCGAGTCTTAGTTATAAGTCAGGCTTAGTGGTGTCTTGTTCTTGCTTAGATACTGATTAAGTACCTTGTGGTGATAATTATTCAGCTCTGTGCTTGCTTGAGTTGTGTAATTGTTACTGGTTTGGATTTCACTAATTAAATTCTGTGCTTGCTTGAATTTTCTTAGCTGAGTCCTCCTAAATTGTTAAGTTGAGTCCCTGTGCTTGCTTGGGAACTAGTTTGACAATTATATCCAGTCCTATTCATAGTTTAGAACACCAAACAGTCTTTAGTCCCAAAACTGTTCCTTTTCTGATAGTCTGTGTTGAGTAATTTAGTAAAAATACCTCTGGTCATCCATAAATCTTCAAACTTGGTCAGAAATTAGTTTAAATATCAAAGTTCATTGTCATAAAATTTCACTATTTATAGAGGTCATTTACTATTTTTAAAAAATTGCACAAGTTCAGTGAAATTCCTGTCAGTCCTAAGGAATTACACTGCATTTGGTTTTGACACAAAGACAAGGAGAGAAGATGATACCATTTATAGACATTATTATTACGTAATTGTTAAATCCCGCGCACTAATTTACACAATCCTATGCACTTTTCCCCTTTATTCCAAATTTATCCCTCTCATTTCTCACCCACCAAAAGGAAAACAAGAGAGAATGTGAGAGAATGGAAACCTAAAAAATAAAAAAACCCCAATTTACTAATCCTACCGACCCACCTTCCCTCTACCGGCACCCTACCCCCACCACCCTCCCAGCGCTGCCGACCACCCCTCCACATCACCATAACGGCGCCGACCACCCTTACATGCACTCGACCCGTACATGTCTGCCTCTGACTATCGCCGATCTGTCTGTATGTAATTCTATAGATTCTTCTTGTAGCAAAAAGTGTTTATGAGACAAGTGCACAAAAGGTTATGTCAGAATCAAATTAACCTTTTAGAATATTCTTAATATAAAATTCCCTATATACTAAAAGATTAACTAATCTCTAAATTCTCCCGCTCAAATTTCCCGCCCAAGTGATATTCGGCTAGACAATATTTATTTCCTAATTAGTTAATGTTGACTATTTATATTTACAATTAAACAATATTTATGTCCTAATTAATTTTATAACATTAATCATTGTTTAACTTTTATATAAATAAGACTAATAAAAATATCTCCTTGGAATTATATATGTAAATTTTCTACCCTTTTAAAAATGGAGGTAAATTGCATTACCTTGATTAATTGTAAAATTCTCAAATATTTGTATCTAAAATACCGTGCATTTGCACGAGAACTATACTAGTAATAAACAAATGAATGAGACATCTATAGGTGGAATAAATAAACAATTGACTAAGATGGAGGGAGTAACATGTTTTAACTATATGTGCCTTGTTTTTTTTTTTCAAAAAAAAAAAAAATCGGATAATGTACGCGGTGTCCTTGAGGTTTGATATTTTGCCTGAAATACCCAATTTTTGATCCGAGAAACTTTAAGAGGCCATAACCCTTGCTTACGATTTCCGAAAGTGATAATTTTTTTTTTTCAGATCGATCATCTTTTCGAGAACTACGATTTCAAAAAAAAAAATTATCGTATTTGGATCCCGTGGGTAGGAGTTATTGCGTGTCAAAGTTTTTTTGACCGAGCAAACTTTGAGTGACCATATCTCTTGGTCACGAATTCCAAACTCAACAATTTTTTTTTTCAAGTCGTAGTTCTCGAAAAGATGATCAATTTGAAAAAAAAAATTATCACTTCCTGAACTCGTAAACAGGAGTTATGACCTCTTAAAGTTTTCCGGATAAAAAAATTGGGTATTTCAGGCAAAAAAGCAAACCTCAAGGGCACCGTGTGCATTTTCCGAAAAAAAAAAGACGAGTAAATGAAGAGAACGTAATGACAAACCGAGCTCAATTCAAGCTCGAGCCAAGTCCCAGCTTGCACTTAAAATTTCGAGATGATCGCGAGCCTACTCGAGTTCCGGCTCAGATTGGCTCGTTTATACCCCTAATCGGGTCATAGACAAAGAACTCCGTATATGGAAAAAACAGATTCTTTAATTTACAAATTTTACCAGTTTACAAATTAGGAAATCGGACTTACAAGAAGAGTAATTAACGATGATTGGATATGATTCCAGCTCAAATTGTTGCGGGAATTTGCGAATTTCAATTCCTCATTCATAATCAAAGGTGTTTGATTTCGCACATCTTTGACTCTTCTTTTCAATTCTTCTGTTAATTAATTGGTTAATTCATGTTGATTGATTTAATTACTAATTATATAATTGTTATATTATTGTTGATGTTTGTTAATTGTCCCCATTTTTCACAAATTATAGAATAAAATCGTGTTAAGACGACGACTTCTTTTCATTCTATATTTTAATGTGATTTATTTAATGTTAAGACGGTCTTAGACAAGATGAACTCGCTATCTAATTGTTCGATACCTACCAAAGTTGGCTGGTGTGAGTGGTAAGGGCTCTCATCTCTTAAACAAGTGGTCAGAGTTCTCTGAATGAAAATGCCAAACTTGGGAGGGGTCAACCCATTAAATTGCCTTCAGTACCCGAAGGAGATTGCCCCAGCTGTCGGTAGGGATACTCCTAGTCAACACCAAAAAAAAAAAATCTAATTGTTCGATACCTTTTGAAGTTGAATACTAACTCCGTATTCCGTCTAATTTATTTTAAACAAATGATTGGGACGGTGAGAGTACCAAGTACTCCGTATGAGCTATTAAATTAAACTACAGAGGAATAAGTTGTATTATTCATGATTTTTAGTAGTTTCTATGTGTAAAATACTTCAGAAATGCGCTAGTGGCGGTACTTAAAGAATGTGCTTAGTATACTGGTTGTACAAGAAGATTCCAATAGTTTCTGCCTATGTTAGTCAGATTTGATTCAATTCAAAGGGTCGGACACAGGTGCATGCCCAAGTATCGGACTTGTTTATTGTATGAAAATTTGACAAGGGTTTTTGCTCTAAAATGAAGGGTAGAGTGTCGAACAATGGTAGTCACCTGCATTGTAATGATTCCTTTCACCGGTCTATTTATGGACGCTAATGGCCGTTATTGAAACCCTGAATCAGATATTAACTTTGTACAGTGTGACCGCTTTAATCCTAATCCAAAGTTTTTATGAGTATTTTGAAGTTCTCATTGAAATAGTTTTGTAAATCTGGTGTTACTTGCCGAGTTAGTGTAATATTTATAAGCCACTACTTAGTAGGATTACAATGTCAATGGTTAGATGCATACAAAGTCATTGGGTTCCTTGGGGTCATTGTTGAATAGTTGTATACATGTTACATGTCAGTATCTAAACAGTTAACGTCGCAGCACGATGTTTAGAATAATTTACTTATATTGGGTCTTGCAGGGTTATGGCTTGCATTTTCATTCATCAATTTTTCTATATTTTAAAATACTTGAAATCGTAAACCATATGGTCCATATTCGTTAGTTATTTGGGTATATATAGTTCAAGGGAATAGAGATTGTAGGACACCTACCAAACCAAAGCAATCACAACCTCCCCGTCACAGTCTTACATTGCTCCCACACCATCACAACCTCCCCGAAAAAAATGGCGGATATAGTGATCAGTCTTGCGGGAAAACTGATTGAAGTGGTGGGGTCTGAGGCCATCAAAGAGATTTGCTCAATATGGGGTTATAAATCCCAGCTTGACGACCTCAAAGACACCATCACCACCATCAGGAAAGTCCTCCTTGACGCCGAGTCTAAGGGCCAACTCTCCCACGAAGCGCAATACTATATTCAAAAGCTCCAGGATGCTGTTTATGATGCAGATGATTTGTTTGATGAGTTTCTTACTCTTGCTAAGCTTAAACAACACACCAAGGATGGTAAACTCTCTGTAAAGGTACGTGACTTCTTCAATTCTAAGAAAAATACCGTTAGTGTTGCGTACTCTATGTCTAGAGGGGTTAAAAAGATTAGGAAGAAACTGGATGGTATTGCTAGTAATCATAACACATTTGGGTTTAGTATTGACTCCCAACCTATTAGGGAGAGAAGGGAGGAGACTTGTTCTTATGTGTATTCAGATGAGGTTGTTGGGAGAGAATGCGATCTTAACAAGGTTGTCAAAATGCTTTTAGATTCTAGTTCCCAAGAGAGAGTTTCTTTCCACTCTATAGTGGGAGTCGGAGGGTTGGGGAAAACTACGCTTGCCCAACTTGTCTTTAATGATGAGAGAGTTAGGACCGAGTTTCCCTTGAGGTTATGGACATGTGTGTCAGATGAAAATGCGAGCGAATTTGACGTCAAAACAACTCTTGCTAGGATTCTAGAATCCGCATCTCATGACAAGCATGATGGTTTTACGATGGATTTGGTACAGCGAAAACTTCTAGGTTGTCTTGAAGGGAAGAAGTACTTGATAGTACTGGATGATGTATGGAATGAAGATCGCGAGAAGTGGCTTGGCTTAAGAAAATTCTTAATGGGGGGTGGAAGAGGAAGCAGGGTTTTGGTGACCACACGTTCTGAAAGGACTGCAACGGTTGTTGATGAGGAATATAAATATGAGCTAAATGGATTATCTCCTGAAAATTCATGGCGTTTATTTGAGATGACCGCATTTGGGGAAAAGGGGAGACAAGAGGTGAATTCTTCTGAATTTATTAAACTTGGCCAGAAAATTGTTGAACAATGCTCTAATGTTCCTCTTGCTATTAGAGTTGTGGGAACACTTTTATATCGTCAGGATGAAAGTAAGTGGAGATTGCTTCATGAATGTGGATTGGCCAAGCTTAATGATGGAGATAATAAGATTATGTCCATACTAAAACTTAGCTATGATAATCTTGAATCCCCATTAAAAACATGCTTTTCCTATTGTGCATTGTTCCCCAAAAATTTCAGAATAAACAAGGAAAAGTTGATTAGGCTTTGGATGGCACAAGGATACATAGTTCCATTTGATGTAGGTCAGAGCTTGGAAGATGCTGGAGAAGAGTATTTATCGATCCTGCTACGAAGATGTTTTTTTCAAGATGTAGTGAAGAGTGAAATTGGAGGGGTTGGATCATTTAAAATTCATGACTTGCTTCACGACGTTGCTCAAAAGGTAGCAGGAAAAGGTGTTGTGGCAGTAAGTTCTATCCAAACCAATTTAGGAGATGAAGCGCATCACTTATTTCACATAGGAAGTAAATGTAAGGGAAGCATAATCTCAAAGTGTAAGATCCGCTCTTACGTCCGGGATGGGTTTGAGATCAGCTTTCCGGTAGTTAAACTGGTTGAAAATTGGAATTTCCTTAGGACATTAGATTTGCATGACTTAGACATCGACACCTTGCCAAATTCAATTAGTAAACTTTTGCACTTAAGGTATCTTGATCTATCTAATAATAAGCGTCTAGAAGCACTGCCTGATTCAGTTACAAAGCTGTATAATTTGCAAACCTTAGATCTAAGTGAGTGCTCAGATTTGAAAGTGTTGCCAAAAGATTTAGCCAAATTGGCAAATCTGAGGCACTTAGATTTAGCTGGATGCGGTCAATTAAGTCGCGTTCCATCAAGTCTAGACAAATTGAGTTGCCTATGTGTTCTTACCGAGTTTGTGGTGGGCGAAGGATGTTCAGTTGGGGAACTAGAAAATCTGCAAACACTGAAGAACCTAAGAGGAAGTCTTAGGATTCGAATCAGTAGTAACTTACTGGGGGACATGGAAAGTAGTGAAGGTTATATGAGAAATATGAAGCATCTGGAGGTACTAGCCATAGATTTGTCAGAACATGGAAACCATGAAATTTTGCTTGAAAAACTTGAGCCACCTTCTTCCTTGAAGAGACTCGACTTGTTTGGTTACAATGAAGCTACTCTTCCCGCAAGATGGTGGGGAGTGGGGAAAGAAGACAATTTGACTGCCTTTCTTCCTAATCTTGTCCGGGTTGATCTTTTCTGTTTTCCCAATTTGTCGCGTCTGCCTTCATTTAGCAAACTACTCCATCTCAAGTCGCTCTGTCTTTCTTACATGGATAAATTGGAGTACATAGAGGATTCATCCTATAATGGCAGTTATAGAGAAGTGTTTTTTCCTTCCCTTGAGAAACTCGACATTTTACTAATTAGTGAGTTGAAAGGATGGTGGAGAAAGGATGACATACACTCCTACAATTGTTGGCAACCTTCTTTTTCTCAGCTATCTGTGTTGAAGATTTATAAGTGTGAGAAACTGACTTTGTTTCCTGCTTGTTTAAGCCTAGAAAAGCTGAGTTTGTGTGATGTAAACAAAGAATTAAGGATCACGAGTTCGGATATGGATGAAGTCTCGATCAAATTAAAGGAGGTGAATTTAAGCGACCTTGATTACCTAAAAACTTTGCCCACAGATGGTATAATAAGCATTTGTATAGATGGAAATAAGGATATAGAGAGTTTGTCAGAACTTAGGAAGACATTCAAGGGATGTGTTTCACTACGGAGTCTTGCAATTGATAGTTGTAATAAGTTGTGATCTCTCGAAGGAGCAGGCTGGGAGCATCTAACAGCTTTGGAATCTTTACGGTTTCATGCTATACACAGTCCGACATTCTTGGAGACAAAAAAAGATGATGCTGACGATAACGATGGCATGCCGTGGAGATCCATTGGGGGAAGACTCCGGTCCCTGGTATTATCATGTTTGTACATAGAGACCATCCCTCAAGAGATGAGACATTTGACGTCGCTTGAAAACTTAACTATTAACTGCTGTTKGTTTCTTAAAGCCCTTCCCGAATGGATAAGTTGTTTGTCTTCTCTGCGATCCCTTTGCATAAATTGTTGCGAAAAGCTCCAATTAGATCCAGTTATGGTGCGGGACCTCACCTCTTTACAGTTGCTTGAGGTGAAGGCTTGTCCGCTTGTAACCGAAAAATTCCAAAATCTGGATATGGAGGAGCTCCGTCATATACCCTCTGTTGACATTCGGGCAGTTGAAATTGACTACGAAATTGACTACTGATACTTGGTGTGCACTAAATTTTGCTTCTTGCCAAAAAAAAATTCTTCTTATTAGCTTATCATGTTATTCGTTTATGATGAACTTAGTTTGCATTTCATGTTTTAGTTTTTAGTTTTTGTTGATTTTCCAACCTGAGATATATGTATATTTTGTTTTTTCATTATATAATTTTAAAATATAAGATTACTGGCTTTTTTTACAGAAAATATTGATCTATATGTTGATGAAGTTACTTTTAGAATGGATCCTCTTCCTACAACAGCATCAAATTGTATTATCTTAAACTTCCACCACCCAAATGGTGACAAGTCACACCGAGTAATTACCCCAGCCGGATTTTTCATTCATCTTTAATCTAATCTTAGTGGGTTCTGTTTTGATTAAGCAGGATTCATCTTTAATCTAATCTTAGTGGGTTCTGTTTTCCCACCACCTCTTGATTAATAGTTAGTCCTTAATTCGACAACAGAGCATTTACCTACTTGGCATGCAAAAAATTGCTACCTTTCTCACTGTTTGAGGGTTCTAAGGATTCAAGGTCGTGAAAAAAGCTGACTTTTCATAAGCTAAAATGGTGGGTTCTTGCTTCCCTCGTCAAGTTTTGAGCTTTCTTCTCTTGTGAGTCTTCCACATTTTACTTTTCTTATTTTTTTTTTTCCATTTTAGTTTCATATAATTGATGTAAACATTCATTACTGTCTCTGTAGCTGTTTAATCATATAATTATTTGTGGGATTAATCTCTGATGTTGTTATTGTTGTTTATGGAGTATTTGTTATGTAATGTGGGGAGTTACTTTGTTTTGCAGAGGTTGTTGGAAACATGAAGAGTTTAATTTTTTTAATCCCAACTATGGAACAGGTTAATTTTTTTTAATCA
>VHZZ01001522.1:39679-71012 GCA_009801015.1 Silene noctiflora | reverse complement strand
GGTGGGTTGTTGTGACTTCTGAGTCTTCCACTTTGTTTAATATAAACATTTAATATTGTATCCGAAATTGTTTAATCAATGATTATGTAATGTGGAGATTTACTTGGTCTTGCAATTTGATTAAAACTGTATGAAACATGTAGTTTGTGTCAAATTTTTGATTATTCCGCTTGCCGGAAAGGAAATGGGGACAATAGAATCGGGATGAAGCATTTAGTAGTACTGATATAATTATTGGCAAAATAGGGTAATTTGGGATGGATCGCTATTTTATTTACTGGATTCTGGAAGAGGGAACCTTTTTTGGAAAACCCGGAAAACAAATGGGGACGATATAATTGGGATAGCAGACGTGTAATATTTGTTACAACTGTACATAATGAGTATTAATACAGGAAGTGAGCATTGGTGCTATGTTCTCGCTGAATTCAAGCCATGGCAAGGGTGCTGTGATAGCTGCGAGGGCTGTTGCTGCTGATATCAATTCTGATACCAGCGGCGTACTTGATGGCCGTGAATTCTTTCTTTTATCACTACATAGGAGGTGAATTCTTAGAATCTTTTCCTGCTTACAAATTTTTATGTGGATACTCTTTCATTTATCATTTCGTTAGCTAATTTTGTGAGTTCTGTTTTACTTTAAAGTAGCAAGTGTTGCGTGGGCAGGTAGTCTCCTCGGAGAGCGTCTCACATACAGAAATTTTGAGAGATACTAGAAGTTAATAAAGAATGAAGTGCATGTCATAGGAAAAAAATTGCTATAACAGATGATTAGTGGGTAAATGTAACAATCTCAGAAAACTGTGTTAGACCGTCTCTTTTGAGAATTTGTGTTGTTTGGCCTTTGGAAGGAAATGAGTGACTAGAGTTTGAGCCATCCAGCCACTTCTGACCGGCTCTTCTCTTATGGAGAGGAAACGTCTTAACAGAAGAAAATCAAAGGTTCGACGACTTCCATTGTCTGGTTAACAAAATTATTAACTTTAAGAGTCTAGATAAGGATTGAAAAATGAAAAGGTGATGATTATTAAAAGAGATACAATATAATTGTCAAGTTCTTTGCACCGTCCTAACACAGCAACACCAGTTTGAATTCCTGAACAACTTTTAAATTTTATAGTATATTTAGATTGTACTCTTTCTTGGAGCTCTTTCGTCGTTATTCTGAGGGAAATCAATCAATAATTTATTATAGCTCATTGTGAAAGAGGCTTAAAATTTCAGTTTTAAATGAGCTGCTTGTACTTCGTACTACCTCCGTATGTGGACGCGTTAGTCATTTATTTACGATCCTGTTATAGGTATGTAAAAGTTATATTCCGTTCTCATGGGTATGTTACTTTTATACCTTTTTGTATTTTTTTAAAGCATACATATTGGTTCTCGACGCAATTTTCACATCTTGGCTCATTTGGAAATAGTCTCTTTGTGGCATTGGGATAATGTTGTTCTTGTTGTATACATATTGGTTCTTGTGCCATAAGCAAACATTAAAAAAACAAGACCGAGGAGGTGGGAGTATTTTATAACGACTACGCTGTACTCCTTTGTCGTGCCTCATTTTTGTCCTGCTACCTTTTTGATCCCCCACTTATGTCACTAATGTAAGTAATAATATAAGTATAGTCTCCACCATTGTCTTGGATTTAGAGGTAGCAAGTCATTACGTTTTCATATCTCTCCACCATTGTCTTATATTGCTCCTACACCTTCACAAACTCCATTACTTTGAAAATAATGGCTGAAATAGGGATCAGTGTTGCAGGAAAACTGATTGAAGTGGTGGGGTCTGACACCATCAAAGAGATTTGCTCATTATGGGGTTACAAATCTGAGCTTGAGGATCTCAAAGACACCATCACTACCATCAGGAAAGTCCTCGTTGATGCCGAGTCTAAGGATAAACTTTCCCATGAAGCGCAAGACTATATTCAGAAACTCAACAATGCTGTTTATGACGCTGATGATTTGTTTGATGAGTTTCGTACTATAGTTCAGCTTAAGCAGCACAACAAGGATGGTAAATTATCTGAAAAGGTACGGGACTTCTTTTCTTCTAAGAAAAATACCCTTAGTGTTGCTTACTCTATGTCTCGAGGGGTTAAGAAACTTAGGAAGAAACTTGATGGTATTGCTAGTAATCATAACACATTTGGGTTTAGTGTTGACTCTCAATCTATTAGGGGGAGAAGGGAGGACACTTGTTCTTATGTGTATTCAGATGAGGTTATTGTCGGGAGAGAACGCGATCTTAATAAGGTTGTCCATATACTGTTAGATTCTAGTTTGCAAGATGAAGTGTCTTTCCTCTCTATAATGGGAATTGGTGGGTTGGGGAAAACTACGCTTGCCCAACTTGTGTTTAATGATGATAGAGTTAGAGCTGCATTTCCCGTGAGGTTATGGACATGTGTGTCTGATGAAAATGCAGAGGAATTTAAAGTGAAAAAAATTCTTGCTAAGATTTTAGAATCAGCTTCTGATAATAAACATGATGGTTTAACGATGGATCTGGTACATAGGAAACTTCTAGGTTATCTTGGAGGGAAGAAGTACTTGATAGTTTTAGACGATGTATGGAATGAAGACCGTGATAAGTGGCTTAGTTTAAAAAAATTCTTAATGAGTGGTGGAGGTGGAAGTAGGGTTTTGGTAACCACACGTTCTGAGAGGACTGCAATGGTGGTTGATGAGGAGCATAAATATGAGCTAGAAGGATTGTCTCCTGAAAATTCATGGCGTTTATTTGAGATGACAGCCTTTGGGAAAAAAGATGGACAAGATGTGAATTATGCTGAATTAATTACACTTGGCCAGAAGATTGTTGAACAATGCTCCAATATTCCTCTTGCTATTAAAGTTGTGGGAACACTTCTGTATGGTCAGAATGAAAGTAAATGGAGATTATTTCAAGAATGCGGAATAGCCAAGCTTAAAGATGGAGATAATAAGATTATGTCCATACTGAAGCTTAGTTATGATAACCTTGAATCGCTTCTGAAGACTTGCTTTACCTATTGTGCATTGTTCCCCAAGGATATCAGAATAGACAAGGAGAAGTTGATTAGGCTTTGGATGGCACAAGGATACATAGTTCCATTGGATGTGGGTCAGAGCCTGGAAGATGCTGGGGAAGAGTACATTTCAATCTTGCTAAGAAGATGTTTTTTTCAAGATGTAGAAAAGAATAATCTTGGTGGGGTTAAATCATTTAAAATCCATGACTTGCTTCACGATGTTGCACAAAAGGTAGCAGGAAAGGGTGTTGTTGCAGTAAGTTCTTTGCAAACCAATTTTGGAGATGAAGCTCATCACTTATTTCACATAGGAAGTAAATGTAAAGGAAGTATTTTCTCGAAGTGTAAGATCCGCTCTTATGTTAGAGATGGGTTTGAAATCAACTTTCAGGTAGCTGAACTGGTAGACAATTGGAAGTTTCTTAGGACATTAGATCTGCATGACCTTGACATCAAGACACTACCAAATTCGATTGGTAAACTATTTCATTTAAGGTATCTTGATGTATCTGACAATAAGCGTCTAACGGCGCTTCCTGATTCAGTTACAAAATTGTATAATCTGCAAACCTTAGATCTAAGGAGGTGCGAAGATTTGAAAGAGTTGCCAAAGGGTTTGGCCAAGTTGGTAAATCTGAGGCACTTGGATACCTCTTACTGTTATGCGTTGAGACACATGCCTTCAGGTCTAGACAGACTGAGTTACCTATGTGTTCTTACCAAGTTTGTTGTGGGTGATTCAATTTGGGAGCTAGAAAATCTACTAGCATTGAAGAACCTAAGAGGAAGCTTGTATATTTGTTTCAGCCCTAAATTACTGTGTACCATGGAATGTAAGGGAGGATATTTGAGAAGCATGAACCATCTTGAGGATCTACAGATATTAATGCAATGTGGTGGAAACCATGAAACTTTGCTAGAAAAACTCGAGCCACCTGTTTCTTTAAAGCAACTCAGTTTGAGGGTTTACAATGGAGATAAACTTCCATCAAGATGGTGGGGAGCTGGAGAAGTAAATAATTGGGCCAGCTTTCTTCCGAATCTTGTCCATATTGAGCTTTTCAATTTTCCCAACGTGTTGCATTTGCCATCATGGAGCAAACTACCCCATCTCAAGTCACTGTCACTAGATGCTTTGTTTAAATTGGAGTACATAGAGGATTCAACTCCTATTGGCAGTAATAGAGATGTGTTTTTTCCATCCCTCGAGGAACTTAAAATTTCATTTGCGAGTGAGTTAAGAGGATGGTGGAGAGGGGAAGATATAGACTGCAATAATAATGTACAACCTTGCTTTTCCCGGCTCTCCAAATTGGAAATTGATGCGTGTCAAAAACTGGCATCATTTCCTGCTTGCATAAACCTAGAAACGCTTAAATTGTATGCTGTGAATAAAGAATTATGGATTGACGATTCAATCAAACTAAGGGAGGTGGAAGTAGACAACCTTGATTACCTGATAATGTTGACTACAGAAGGTCTAACTAGCATTCTTATATATGGAAATGATGACATAGAGAGTATGTCACAACTTGCAGGGACATTGAAGGGCTGTCATTCCCTAAGGAGCCTTAAAATTGTGTGTTGTAGGAGGTTGAGGTCTCTCGAAGGAGTAGGGTGGGAGCATCTATCAGCTTTGGATTCGCTACGATTAAGCTCACTCCCCAGTTTATTATTCTCAGGAACAAAAGAAGAAGATGGTGACGGTGATGATGATAATGATAATGGGATGCCATGGAGATCCATTGGGGGAACACTCCGGTCCCTGGAATTATTTAATTTGATATCCCTGGAAACCATCCCTAAAGGAATCAGACATTTGACTTCCCTTGAAAACTTAAAAATTGACAAGTTATGTAATCTTACATCCCTCCCCGAGTGGATCAGTTGCTTGTCGTCTCTCCGGTCACTGCGCATAATATACTGCGAGAAGCTCCAATTAAATGTAGCTATATTGCGGGACCTTACCTCCCTGCAGCTGCTGGAGGTGAGAGGGTGTCCGTTTGTAACTGAAAAATTCCAGAATCCAAATGGGGAGGAATGGGCCGAGCTCCGACGTATACCCTCTGTTGACATCCGGCCAGGTGATTTCCATCGATGATGCTTAGCAAGATACCTAATCAAGATATTCTCACAGCATTCTGCCTTCCCATTGCAGTTCCAAGAGTTTTTTTTCCTCTCTTTTGTAAATCTGGTCAACAAGTTAATGCTGGTGACGGTGGTGGTGATGATAATGATGAATACTCATCAGTGAATCAGGTATTCTTAATGCTGGTATACGGCGAACCCAGATGACCCGCTGTACAAATTACCTTATACGGAATTGATCAATGATTCAATTACTGAACTGAAACTGGAGTTTCTCAAGATTAAGCCCCAGACCCGCTTTCAAATGAGTTTGTTACAGGTCCTGAGGCTGATACGAGTCGAGATCAGTGATTCTGTATTACATAAAATCACTCAAGGGTGTCCTGTATTGAAGGAATTGGAGATTTATAATTGTTCTGCTTCAAAGGAGGTGAGGATTGATGCTCCTAATGTCGAAAAACTGATACTTGATTTTGGCCGATTCTTGATTGTCCGAATTTGAGGTCTTTTTGGTTCACTGGCTTTGTTAATTGTATTAAAGTTCAATATCTTCATCTCTTGTTGATGTTAGATTGAATCTTAGATCTCAAAACCTGGAGTTCAAAATTATTGATGGTTTCAGCAGCTGTAAAATAGCTTCGTCTCAATGTAACTGATATTTACACAAAATTATATGAGACGGTCTTACAGATTAGAGACTCATTCAATGTTAATTTGTGAAAGCTGTGTTGGTATTATGTATTCATCTGAGACCATTTAAAATCCGGTCATTTTTGCATAATAATTTTTCTTTTTTTTTCAGGTTCAGTCACAAACCAACTTCAATAATCAGTCCTTTGCTTCATACTAGCAAGAAAGTCAATCAAGTAATTTCAGACGGGTGGTATTCGTCTGAAATTAAGGTGGATAAAATGTGACTATTTTACGATAAAAAGTTACCATCAGTTTGTAAGAAATTGACAATTTTAGTTTTTAACATTTTATCATGATTTCTTTTTATTATAAAACTAGTTTTACACTCATGCACAAAATGCACGGGTTGCTTTTAAATTTAAAAAAATCATTTTATAATAATTTCTTTTATGAAAATGACGCTTTCGTTAAAAAAATACTCATGTAAAAAAGAATCAATTTATATCATTTTTCGATTTTTGTCCTTCAATAATTTTTCTGATTTATAAATGTACGGTATTATTTTAAATGTTGTACGGGGTAATTTTTATTATAATAATTTATAAATTGGGATTTTGACTCTAAGCCTAGGCTAACTCTAATATGATTTTTGACCTTTTTAACCTACTCAAATAGGAGAGTAGAAGATAGGAGGGTGATTATTTGAAATTTTTCAATCTGTAATTTTTCATTTTTCTAATATATTTGTAATATTTTAACAAATTATCATTTTCATGTATGATTTTAATATATTAAATACAGTATATATGAAGAATGTGAGGGGCCTTATCTAAATATTTTTTTTTTCAAACCTTGAAAATTAGTGGCCAATAAAAGTGCAAGAAATGATTCAGCTTTTATAGTATAGAGATGATGAAATTCTTCTCGTCTTAAGGGTAAGATTATTCGTCAGACTCTCCAAAGTCTTAAAACTCTGCCACATCAGCTTTCCACTAACTTTTATTATTTCTTTATTGTTCAGACTTACCTCAGACTCACCTTAGACTTTATACATTATCCGTCAACTCACCTTAAACTCTACTTTTCTACTTTCCACTCCACTTACTTTTTTTTTTTTTCAAAAAAAAAATAATGCCACATGGTATCCATTAATTGGATACTTTCCACTCGTGGTGGGGTCAAGACTCACCTAAAGTCTTAAGTTGAGTCTTGGATTTCTAAGACTCAACTTAAGACTTTGTCAAGACTTTTGTAGATTATTGGTAGTCTTGAGTGAGTCTTGTCTTAAGACTTACCAAAATCTTGTCTCAAGACTACCAATAATCTTACCCAAAATTATCAAGGGAGACTTGGTGGTGGGTGCAACTTTATGTTCCTTGCCAAGTACTGAAGTAGCATGTGGTATGACCAAGTCCAAATAATACTGAGTATGTGATTCACAAGAAATCTAGTAGATTGCAGTGGAAGTCTCTTGTTACTATATAATCATATTGTATAGTCTGATATTTATCATCCATTAATTTTTCTGTTCCAACACTTCTACATTAACATTAATACTACTACTATTAAGTCTTGTATCATTGCATTCACAAATTCTTGTGCCGGTCAAAAGTTACAACCGATTTAAATAAAGTTAAAAGAAATGGGGTTGTGAGACTGCTTAACTTAAGACGGTCACAAGCAAGACTTGCTATACTGTGTTAGCTAGTTGTCCTTTTTTCATGACCCCTTCTATATATTGCATACATCAATACTACCATCTAGTGTATTTTGTTATACCATCTAGTTATTTTCTCCCTTTCCCCTCTCACAATCGATTAAACTAGTATATATCGTGTGGGGTCAGATGGAAGGTGAATGAAGAAAAATATATGGTATTTTAATCGGTTGTGAGAGGAGAAGATAGATAGTTATTCTCTGAGAACTTTGGTTATTGGTTGACTCGATACTAGTAATTTACTCTAGGATGAATTCCAAGGTTGAAGTAGTGGATAGGCTATCTGAATTACCAGACACTATTCTGATACACATCCTGTCATTTCTACCCACCCTTGATTCTGTAAGAACCATGTTACTTAGGCCCTTTGGCACCCTGTGGACTTTACTCCCGAGTCTCGATTTTGATGATTCGATCTTTGACATATGGTACAACACTAGTCCTGACAATCTTAATGTTAGTGAGGATGTTGGTGATGATTATGATGGATGCTCGACATTGAATCGGGCATTCTTCATCTTTGTACAGAACGTCCTGGTGCGCCATAGGCGCCCCAAGATCACCAGGTTTCGTGTTAGTATTAGTAATACCTTCTATTATTGCATACAACAGGGTAACCTAAGTCATGAACTAGACTCATGGATAGATTTTGCTCTAATGAAAAATGTCGAAATTCTTGAGTTTAGTGTTGGTATGGTGGAACCAGATGAACTACAGTACAAGTTACCTTATACTGAATTTGTCAGTGATTCTATTACTGAACTGAAGCTGGAGATTCTCGAGATTAAGCTCGTGACTCGTTTTCAGATGGGCTTGTTACAGGTTATGAGGCTGGTATTTGTCGAGATCAGTAATACTGTGATACATTCTATCATTCAAGGTTGTCCTTTGTTGAAGGAACTGGAGATTGATGATTGTTTTATATGGGAGCAGCTGATTATTGATGCTCCTAATAATGTTGAAAAACTGATACTTGATATTTCTATATGTCACGATGTTGGGGTAATTGTTAATTGCCCGAATTTGAGATCGTTTTGGTTCACTGGGACGGTTAATTGTATGAAACTTCAAGATCTGTCATCTCTTGTCGATGTTAGATTTAAACTTAGTTCTCCAAATATGGAGTTCAAGGAGTTTGAACAGTTTATGACTGTTTTGAACCCGGTTTTAGGTGCCAAGATCGTTTCATTTTCATGTGAATTTGTCACTGTAAGACGTTTCTCCTGTGTGTTTGTTACCTCTTTAAGTTTAGTACTACAGTAAACAGTAAAGGGTTTAATTCTGTATTTGTGTGCCTGTTTATTCCCAGGTGCTCTTTTACTGCATGGAAAAGCATCTTCCACAATTGTCGATGAATTGGAAGCACGTTAAGCTTAGTATGTGGTTGACGGAGAAGCACATCCCTGGACTATGTCGCATGTTAAGAAATTCAGCTTACTTGGAAGAACTTGTGATAGATGTCACAAGCTGGCAGAGCGATTTTTTTCAGGTACTTCAATGTTTTAAACATTATACTCAACGAACGAATATTTCAGTGTAGGACATTCCATCTCATTTTGTCAACTGATCCTGCAGCCAATTGAATCGAAACTCGATAATTGCAGCATGGATGAGGAAGCCTTCTGTTCACGCTCTCTCAAAAGCGTCATCATCTGGAACTCCTCAATGTGCTCATACCCTTGTTTGGTTCATTTGATAAGCAGTCTGCTCAAGAATGCGACTGTCCTTGCTGAACTAGTGATTTATTACAAGGCGGATGATAAATCGTTGTACGAGAGCGTATTGTCATCAGAGCAATGGACAGAGTTTTCTGACAACTTGCTAACATTCCCAAGGGCCTCTCAACATGTGATTGTTTCCCTCTTCAAAGAGATTGGAAGTCAAAATTATTGATGTTTTTCTGCAGCTGTAAAATAGTTTTTTTTTTCTTTTCGTCTCAATGTAACTGATATTTTTTTTCTTAAAAGAAAGAATGCAATGGATCTATTGTAATCTACCTTTAATTTGTTGTGCCGAGACGCTCTATATTTACACAAAATTATGAGACGGTCTTACATGTTACACGACTCATTACATGTTCATTTATGAAAGTTGTATTTGTGTTTGCTATTATGTTTTCATCTGTGACCAATTCCTCACACCTTTATTGGTGAGAACCTTATGAGGCATTGGAGTAATGCTATTGCGTTCAGAACAGTTGCGGAATATTTCACTTTTTACTTCAATGCAGGAAGAATTTCAAGTTGTCATGGGTCAGTTTCGAGTACAACAGGGTCCTAGTCTGCACCAGAAACTATTTTTGCTGGTTAACTGACTGTCTCTACCTTATTAAACATAAATGAATACAACAGCCTGTTCCAGGTATCGGGAACACCAGGGAGGCACCAGTGGCTACAATCAACAAACGACGATACACGCCTTTTATACCTCTCCAGGATCACATTCCACCTGCTACTCCTGTACAGTCCAGGATGTGCATCCCTCCTGGTTTGGGACAGGTTAGTGATATTCAAATAGCTCACTGGAATTCTGGTTCTCTTGATTGTATCTCGGACGATGGTTGATAGAAACTTGGGAAACAATGATGCATACGAGTCGTCCATGATTGGCCTTGTTACGTTGTAGCACCAGAAGTCCCCATGGTGTTCTGGTGAAATACTCCTAAATAGGACCATTGTCTTCTTTTGGTCCACGTTCCGATCAATCCATCTCGACCAGGTTCTCATTGCCAAACCAAATGCAACTTCAATTTTCATGTCTTCCATTAGCTCTCTTTTGTGCTCAAATAAGTCCCACCTGCAGACATCATGCCAAAATTCCCGGTCATTCATACAGGATTACAGTGCCCTGTATTAAACAACATAATGAAATGTCGCTTACGTCTTATACTTCCCCAAATGCACCCACCAATGCCCTGTATTGAACAGCATAATATCAGCACCAGCCCAACTGTCAGCTGAGGCCGAAATTTCATCAAGCTTAAGAACCTTGCTACCACTTTCATGGTTCACATCTAGTTGCACAAGGAATGGACTGAAGTCGAACTCCAACGTGAAATCATATTCCTGAATTAAACCAGTCAGTAAATAAAACATTAGCTCCACAAACCACAAAAACTCTTATCAGGTTCTTAATTGCCAATGTTGCTCATGCTCCGGTTAAAAGTATCCAACACGGGTATGTGTCTAGTCTCAGTCCCCCAACTCTAAAAAAAAGTGCAAATATCTAATAATACGTATAATCGTCTCACACACAAGATTCAGAATCGGAAAGCCGGTAATCTGAAATGAAAAAGTTAATACCTTTGCTCTGAACATCTTGCTGTTTTTACTTTTTAACTCCACACCTTCAACTTGAGCAGGATCAACCGAAGAATACAGTAGGCAAGCTAACGATTCCCATTGATTCCGATTCAGGGAGTCACCCACTATAAGCATTCTCTTCCCTCTTAGTCTTTCCAACATGTCAGTCCCATTAAACCTGCAAAACTAAACCAGATTGTTACAAACACCCCCATCAAGGTCATCGACCCCGTCCAGTAAGTACGAGGTTTCAGGAGGTCAGATGTACGCAACCTTCCCGTCAATAATACCGAAAACTAAAACAGCATGAAATTGTATTGAGCTTACTGAATAAAGTCGCAATCTTTCGGCTGCCAGACCCAATTCTCATACTCAAAATCCGGCCTGCCATTACTTCTGCAGTTCATCTTTTCTTCTAGAAATGGACAGTTGCTATGATTATAGCTTGATTTAATTCCTGGCTTATAAACCCATTTCCCAACATTAATGTCACACTCGAGGCTGCGTACATCCGACTCCTCCTTGCCTCGCAATTTGCCAGAGCACTTCAGGCACTGAGGTAATGTTGTCGTCATTGGTTTATCAGTAAAATTGCTCACTGAAGGAGAAGATTTGGGTGCTTCTAGTTCTACTGTGAATGTTAGAACTTTACTTTTGGTGCTAAAAAGATTCGAACTTTGTCGATTTTGGTGGATGAAATATATGAAAATAATGCAACATATAAAGCTTGATAATGTTATAGATCTCCATTGTTTGTTAATGGAGCTTATTTCCATTAGTTTTTGACAATGGTAACTGGTAGTGACTAGTAACTAGTAACTAGTAACTAGTAACCAGTAACTAGTTTGCTTAGTGTGAGATTGTCCTACATTTCGGAAAATGAGATGGCTAGAGTGGTACCGAGACTCAATACCACCATCTCCTTTCAACCGTGTAGGGACCATTAAAATGTTAAGAGTGATAGATGAACTATCTCAACCAAAACCTTAAGGTGATGGTTGAGGCCCAACTATTATACCTGTTGGGCTTGAAGAGTGGTTAGTGCACATGCTCCCCCGTACCATGGGCTGAGGTTTCACTTCGTGAGTTTCCCGTGACCTTCGGTTACACTGGCTCTGATATCATGATAGATGAACCATCTCAACCAAAACCTTAACGTGATGGTTGAGGCCCAACTATTATAAATATTCCTATTAAAGTGTTAGAATACACATTAGTTGATGATGCCAAGTTTTTCACTTGTCATTTAATTGTTTGCTTCTTAGTTAATTTGTTTAGCAAAACAAAGCGTTCAATGATCAATCCACAAGCTAATCAAGATAACAAGACAATCAAGAAGAAGACAAGTCAAAGATGTCATAGCCTAAGAATGAATGTTGTAAACGAGGTAGTTAAACATATCCTTTTTATGCATAAGTGATTGCAAAACCWTGCAACAGTTTCATGAACTGTTGCACCACGGTTTCTGGTACTATCGTATGGAGAATTTTCCGAAATATTTCTAAGTGCTCAAAACCTTTCTAAAAGTTATATTTCAAAAAGGTTTGAAATTTGAAGAACAGATTTTCAGTAACTTTCAGCAAAAGGAATACTCTTACATTGCAAGTTGGCTCCTTAAAAGTTGTGTTAGAATACTAAAAATGGGTCTTTTGCTTTTTCCTCTTTTGGCAAAATGTAGAGTTCCCATATTTTATTGAAAATGCAATTTACATTGAAAAGAAGCAGCAGCCCTCTTGAGCCTTGCAAAACTGATTCTTCTTTTCTCAATGTGGAGTTCATCCTTTTATCACTTGGACAATAGAAGAAATGAGTTTATTATACATCACACCCTTTATGAACCTCACGCTATAAATAGACTTATTTCCTCTCATTATTGCCAAGACTTTTTAGAGCATTCATTGTAAAACTTTGCAAATCAGTTTAGCATTTAAGAGCTTTGATTTTCAAGCATTTGCAAAAACGTTTTTCTGTTTTCAAAAGTCTTCGTTTGTTTTTCAAAGCTACAAAATCTCCAAGTATCAGTTCGCTTCACTGTTGCATAAGAGTATGTTCAATGATCTCGTGTTTAGTCTTTAATTTCTAATCTCCATGTTCATTCAAGTGAACCACTGAGATTCAAAGACCTGTAAACCTGTGAGATAGAACTTACAAACTCTTGAAGCGGAGTAGCTTTAAGTTTGAGTTGCAACCGGAGTAGGTTGGAGAGTTATTTGTATTGTAACGGTTTAGTTAAGTTTGAGTAAATTTCTAAACAAGCAATAAAATAACGGTTGGACGTAGGCTCCGGAGTAGGAGCTGAACCAATTTTTTWAAAATTGCTGTCTTGTTTGTTTATTTACTTTTACGTTCTTTTATCGTTGCATTTGTGCTTATCAATCTCATTGTCAGCTCTGYGCAACAGTCATTCATACTGTTGCTTAGACCTGCTGGAACTCTTGTGAACTTACAATCAATTAAGTTTCTCAAGTGAACCTTACAATCATACTTGTGTTAATTCTTAACCAAGTAATTGRGAAAATTTTTAAAAGGTACACCTAATTCACCCCCTCCCCCTCTTAGGTGTTTATCGTTCCTAACTTTTCATAAAGACTCCCTATAAAGGTGTGACAGGGTGATTCCGAGACTGTCCTTTCATTTCATTTTATAATGTCCTTTCATTTCATTTTATAATGGGAATTGGGAAGCACACATTTTACTATTTTAGTGGTCAGTTACCAATTAATAAGGCAAAATTATGACAAGAGGGTTTGTGAAGGGGCTGTTGTCTTATTTTATTCCTATTGTCCACAATTTTTTTTTGAAAGCTGGCAACACCCGACCCCCTCGGTAGGTCCCACAAATTAGTGTGACTCGGACTTAGAGGTGGCAATCGGGTAGGTTTCATTTAACATTACATCATGTTCGCATTTTATCAGATTAAAAACAGTCTACGAGTGCACAGAAAATAGGAATACAAGCCAAGTCCGCTCTGCCAGAAAAAAACACGAAAATTTAGATTAAAATTAGATTAATCGTTACTAGTTGAACTAAGTGCTCATCGTCCATGACCGAGAATTTAGCGAAAGTGAGGAAGAATTGTTTTTGTTAAGCTGCACACAGTCTCAGTAGTCAGTGTCCACTGTATCATTACTGACAGAATGCTAACTGGAGTCAGCATTACATGCAACAATAAAACTAAACCCAGTAATTAATAATGCTACAAGGAATCAGTTGGTTTCCGTAAGACAGTCATATCCGTCTTAAGTTTAAAACGGGTAAAGTACTACCCAATATAGATAGATGAGACAAGTTTGTTTCCATTCCCTAGACATTGTACTTTTGGTCTCATCTATCTATTTGACCCGTTTCATGTTTAAGACGGATATGCCCCGTCTTTAACTTAAACAAGAATTTTTGACAAGGAATATGGTGCTTCTACTAATCAGCATCTTTCTAAAATTGTCTCTTTAAATTAATCAAACTTTATAGTAAACAGCAAGTGCAAGACTAATCAGGAAAATTAAAGAATAATTAAAAAAAATATTAGTGGGAAATGTAAAGAATCTCTGACTTATATACCATGCATTACCAAAAATCTGATTTTGTAAAATATTTTATACCCTAAATCCCTGGAAGTGGACTGACCAGAAAATTTCCATTTTTTTTATGTACTCTAGCATTTGGACCTGCAAGTAGGGCTGGGCCAGTGCGGGTTGGGCTGGTACAGCCCAGGCCCAGCACTAAATGGATGCCGGGCTGGGCCTGATTTGTCTAGCCCGGGCCCAGCACTAGGTAAAGAAAATAAAAAATAAGGGGGAGAAAAAGAAGAAAATAACGGGCTGGGCCGGGCTGGAAACGGGCTGGGCTGGAAAATTCGGGCCCATGCCCGACACTAAAAAGACCGCGGGCTGGGCTGGAAAACAATGGGCCACGGTTTTTGGGCCCGTTGAACCGTGTTGGGCCGGGCTAGCCCGCACCATTGCACAACCCTACCTGCAAGAGAGTCCAGTTTCAGCAGTAGCACATAATAGACAGAATATTTCGGATTTTTTAACATTACGCTAGTGTCTTAATGGCTCATTCGTGTATAAGCGACAGAGAATGTGCGCAATCTTACCCATGGGTTGGAAATGCAAGAGATTATATCTGAATGACCCATATGATATCCATAGTGAAAACTGAGTTGATATTTGTGTCAAGCACAGCGACTGCGCAATATTAGAGGTGCAAATAACTTAACAGGTCGTTTTACTCTATTCTTATTGTGAGAAGAACATCTCAACCAAAATCTTACGATTATTAATTCACTGATATTGGAAATGATAATTGAACAGCATAGTTAGAAGATACATTTCCGAGGTACATTTTGCTAATGATCACGCTGTAACGGTGAAAATTTCTAACAAACTGTGCTCTTTGTAAGAGATTAACCAAAGATATTCAACGGGTTCTCAACAGAGAACCCGTGGCTCCATGAAAAGAACATCATAAAAAAATGTAAATTTTCGGATTTTATTTATATACAAGTCTATCAAACTGTCAAAGATTTGTATTCTATCAGGTTTCGGAAACAAAGCATCAGTAAAAGTAACTGATGAAAAAAAGCATAAAATGCTATGGTAAAAAACCATGAGCACAATCTTGGCTAGACAACATATCAATCTCTCTAACATCAACCTCAACCCCACAGGAGCCCTGACTGGCAGAAAACCCGCCACAGTGATGACACCGAGAAACAAGAAGAATCAACTGTCGACACGAGGGACAAGATGAGTTGGTCTCAAGCCATTTGTCGATGCAGGTAACGTGAAAGACATGACCGCAGTGAGGAAGGACTCTCATAAGGTCTCCATCTGTAAAGTCTGACAAACAGATGGCACACTCTGTCTGTTCCACACTGCCATCTGTTGCAGTCCTTTCAGGAACGTACTTGGTTGTCGGAATCAATTCCAGAATCTTCTTGTTGAGACCTGGTGGCGGTAGTGAGACAGGAAGTGTTGGAGGTGTTGAAAAAACATGAAGATGCCGGTGGAAACAGACACAACGAGCAGCCATTGCTAGTCCTATTGCACATATAAGGCCACAGCACAAAGCTGCCAAGATAACAATGTAGTCAGATTGTGCTGAACTAAGGTCTGCATTCTCTGTTGACATTGATTCATTGACAGCAGTTAAAAGCCTTAGAGTAATACCCATCACTTCATTTAGGGTTTAGCGTTTAAGGTTTAGGGTTCAGAGTCGAGGATATATTTTACTAAGATTTATTCAGAGATGTGTAGGGGAGTTGAGACGGAGATTCGAGTTTCTGGTCACTGTGTTGGTGGAGGTGTAGGTAAGTAGTTGTTCAAGTCTAGGAATTATGTTGATTGCTGAAGCTTTTATAGTAAAATCAATGTAAGAAAAAGATGCTGTCAGCCAATCAAAGGACAGTAAAGAAAGGTTCTCTTCAATAAACTATACTTAGTGGTTTAGCTTAATACATCAGTATAGGTCAGTCCATATAATGATGCAGAAGAGTTCACTGCCCTTTTTTTCTATTTTTTATAATAAAAATTCCAAAAGAAACAATTTCATTTTCGACATTTACTACACAACTCATGAGACTATGACATGCATGCCATTCAAATCAGGTATGTGACACAGTGACAGTAATAAGGAATTTCAGTAGGCGGTCTAAGCTAAAACATTGCGTCGTGAATGCACAGCTGAAACCTTCTCAAGATGCGGCCATGGTTACCTTGAAATTTGAAAACAGTTTATAGTGAACACGATGCAGCACTGCAGATACATTTATTAATCCCGCGATAACTAACAAAATAGACCCACTAATCAAATCATTAAAAAAAATAGTTAACATTAGCCCTTAAAAATGCTTTAGACTGAACTCCACAACAGCTGATCAAGCCTTGATTGGTTTGACATTTCTCAGTGCACTAGTACAGTACAAAAGCATTAGCTACCATATATATTGTCATTTCAACGACTTTTTACTGCAGAGTAATTGTTCATATTAATTAGCATAGAGTACAAAGAACTACAGCAGTTATACTGCAAGTAATGCTGTTTAGACTCGTTAAGAAATATCTGACACAGTAGCCAGAAAGGTATATTCCAAATGTCGGGTTAGGCTCTTCTATAAAAATTCCACATTTTCTGTCTAATATGAAGTGCCCAACAGCCTAAGTATCATGACCATGCCAGAATGTCGAGTGATAGACACGGGTATGCGATGTATATTGCAAAAACAAAGGAAAAACATGGTCAATGCCTGAATATGATTTTAATCATAACATGCCTGATGCTACTGAAAAGCAAGCTAATAAGAAATTTTCATAAAAGCAAATTATAAACAGTTTGTCTTTCTTAAAACGGGGTCAAATAACACCCGACTCATGGGACAAACTTTCTAATAGTCCCTAGGCATTTGGCTTTTGTCCCATCTATCGTATTTGACCCGTTTTAAGTTTAAGACGGATATATTCGTCTTAAACAAGACATGACAAAAAGCTATAGTGAACTTCAGAAGTGGGACAACTTTTTTATGCCCTCTTTATATAAGTAGTGGGATAACCTAATCAGAAAAGTAGTTCTCCAAAAGATGATAAATAATTTAAAGAATCTAATTCATGCTTTACACATGTAGTTTGTTCTCTGCTGAACACCATCCGTTTGTCCAAAGTACAAAAGAATATTCATTGGTATTGATGCTGTCCAAGAATTTCCATTTCCAACGGACCGAAAGACTCGTAATTTTTTGGTTCTGAATTATGATGGAAAAAATCGGAATTGTTAACAGTCAAATAAATTCTTCATACTAATCAGGAAGCAATTGTCTGGTAAAATAATTTCACTGAAGAAACAGAAAAACTTGTAAAAGTTGATTAATAACAGAATAGTCATTACCGAAATTCTGACACAGGCTCCTGCACCAAGCTGAGTACGAAGGGGTCGGATGTAACAACATATTCACTGCAATTCACTGTAAAGATTAACGGGTTAAAAACAAGGGCATAAAAATATCAGCGCCTACATGAGATATCGAGAGAACAGAAATAAAATCGAATTTGCCAGAGAACTACAACAGGAGAAATTGAACATCAGAAGAGATGGCATCTCCTCAGTATATTATATTACTCCCAAAATCAAGTAACCGCATCTTGTCAGCATATTATTGCAACAGTTACTGTCTTCCTGACAATTGATCACAACATCTGACAGTAACATGAATCCACAAAAGAAACAAAAGAAATGATGCCAAGGACTAAAGCAGTCTAATATTCCATAGCTTTTGAATAGCTTTATCAGCCTTTTAAGCTTTTCAAGCCAACTTCAGCAACAATACATACAAGATCAATCTAGTACAATGCTCTCTTCATTTCCGTCAACAAGTATCAATCGAGTGACGGGGTATCTCTGGCCTGGGTTGAAACCCGTCAGCAGTAATTGCCCGCGAGGTTACATTTACACCAAGTCAAAATGTTAAAACATAGCCAATATGATACAATTAAACAAACATCAAGTCTTTCTACAATCTAGATCAAGTCAATATGATCAGAATTCAGAAATATGAAGATTACAATTTTCATTTCTATTTCATCCCCCAAGTACAGTTCTGTCATTTACAGAGTTTAGTTTGTGCATGTAATTCACAGCATGTCACAATTGAAGCCCCATATCACTTCCTAGGCCTACTAATAACTATGATGACAACAACAACAAAGCCGTAGTCCCAAAAGTAATTTGGGGTCGACTATAATAAATCATGGCTTGGTACAGTCTGTGTACACACCAAATCTCTACATGCACCTATGCTATATATATATACCCCCCAAAAGAGAAGGAAGTTACTTCAATTTCCACTGTTTCCAAGCACAAGATGTTACGGTTCTCACATATGTCCAATGTTTTCTCTCTGAGATACGAAATAGCTCAAATTGTATCTTGCATGTCACTACCATTGTCCGGCATTGACTCCGTGAATCGTTTCCTCTTTAGCCGTCTCTGTGACAGATCTTCCTTCTTATCAGCAAACGACAGAAACGTTTTCAGACGCACGGAACGAGAGCTGCTACTCATTGAAGGCTCCGTCTGTTGAGGCAAATTCTGCTGGAACTGATAGAGCATTATGGAAAAGTATATGATAAGAGCAAGGATACAAGAAATCCCAGAGATGAGAAATAAGCCGATGAAGTTGTCTAGCTTAAGCTGGTCGGACTCATTTACATCAATCCTTGAATTACAAGACCTATTGCTACCAAGCCAATATTCGGTGATATTTTGAAGTTTGCCATCCTCTGATAACTCCAACAGAGCAGTTGACATGTCTAGAGCTAAGGGAGAGTCTCTTTTAAATGCCTGAGAAACAAACGAAGGCCATGTCATATTCAGTATTAATCACAGTTATTGAACAGTATACAAAAAAAGAGAAAAAACAGCTTCAGAGTTCAGATAGAGAGAGTACACCTGGTGACCTGACCCAAACGACATATCAGTTATCACGAGATTCTGAAATAGATCAAACTGAACTAAACCCATAACGCAGATTGATACGGTTAGACTTGTACCCGATTTGAACTTTGTTGGATCTTATATTGACCCAATGCAAAATTAATCAAAATGAGTAATTTGGTCCTTAAAAAAATTTAAAAAACATCTAAAAATTGGCCCAAAACGACTGCACTCAAATGTAAGTGATCCAACCCACAACCATTGACCTGAAAAATGAACCAGCCCCAAGCGCATAATATACCCAAACTGCCCTAACTGGAAGGTTTAGGAGGGAGCAATAAATTAGAGAAGTACTCACAAATCCCCAGCCGCTCTTAGTGAACTCCTGTCCAGCAACGGCAAACTCGCAGTGGTGCGAGAGGAACATATCTACATAAGGCTGTTCATCAACCACAGCAGCAACTCTTCGGCTCTTAAGAGCATCAGCATACTCTTCGGGTGACTTTAGAGCTTTAAGCCTTGATTTTGGGATGTTTAGTTCGTCATTCAAATAGCTTTCTGCATAAGAGCCTACTTGGTATCCTATAGGCGCATTACTTGTTAGCAATGAGTCGATACCTTTTATTGAGGAGGATAGCTGCTGAACTGTGAGGAAAGAAGTCAGGCTAGCCGTGTAGCTTGACTGGATTATCAACACTACAAACAACCAGATAACTAGCACCACCCGACCAAGTGTGCTCACAGTATTTTCTCCTACAGTTTGAAGGAATAAAGCGAGATATGAAATTACTGTATAGTACTGGTCTCACCACTAAAATGATGTTACAAGACCCTCACTCCTGCACCTGTAACATACTAACATGCAATTTCATACAGAAAACTTATATTTTATGATGATAACAGACATATTAAGTCAAGTAAAATATCAAACTAGCAAAATCAATTACTCCATGTTACTCAATAGAAGTGCTTTGCCTCTTTGCTTTGTTAACTATAAGGTTTGTTACTTCAATCCCCGTTACCCCGCCATTTGCGGGAGCCCTTGACTCCTTGAGGTACTGATATAATGTTCTTGTTGATATAAATACTAATTTCCTAGCTTTTCCCGCAAGACCAGGCAACTCTGATTTTGGGCCGTTTCATGCTATAAGACTGACTGAAGGAGTGTCTTATTTTCCTTAACTACCATTCAAAAAGTCAAGCAAACTTACTGTGAGCAAAAAACAGGGTTGAGAAGCTGAACCTGAAAATTTGGAGAGCAAAATATATCAGAGCTGTAGCAAAGAGGCAGATGCCATGCACAACGTAGAAATGAAGTGATGATCAAGCACAGAAAAACGAAAAAAAAAAAATAATACCAAATGATGGTGATCAATTGGTTTCTAGGAGGGCCGCGGAATTCATCATTTATTCTGTGTTCTAATATCCAAATAACGGAACCAACAATGAGGAAAAATACAGCTGTGACCACCCACATGAGTGGAGTAAATGGTTTCAAGAAAGCCCAGGCACTCGAGGTCATCTTTTTAACCGGGGCAACCACGACAAGCCCTGAATCTGTAAATGGCTGTGTAAAGTCTGCAATTCTTGTCCGCTCAGTCACAATTGCAATGTCACCTACAGCAGCATCAAATTCCTACAAGCATCACCTATATAATCAGTAACCAAACCCATTTATGCTTTATCTTTAGAACTGGCAGATTGGTTGTTCAGAATGGGTGCAGGCCAGGTCATTTTGGGGTATATTATGCATTTGGGATTGGTTGGGTCGGGTAGTTCTGGGTCAAGTCATTTGGGTTTGGGCTGGTTATTTCAGGTCATGTTTAATAAGATTTCTATCGTTTCCTATACGGACACACTTGACGTAATTTCAAATTAGATATTCTGGATCAGGTCATCTTTGTGTTATTATGGTTTTGGATCAGGTCATTCCCTAATAAGTCAATATCAAAACCAGTAAAGTTCTGTCAAGCTACAGGGATTGTGCAAATTCGGGTTTTGGGTCATTTTTAGGATTCTTTCCAAGCCTCCGTGATTTTGTATTGGGCCTTGCTAGATCTACTAGTTTCTGTATCGTGAGAAAATCAAACAGATGTTTCTACTTACACCCACTGAGACTCTGCGCACAAGGTCAGAGTAGTTGGGATTTTGATGCCCATCTCCAAATAATACGAACTCATAAGGAACTGCATAAGGAAGCCGTTGGACAGCAGCTTTGAAAACATCAATGCAATATCCAACGACAGCATGAGTGTGATTGTCTTGATAAACAAAGAACGGAAAGCTAACCCTATGAGGAACTCCAATCTGTAATTTTTTCCCATTCTGTGGAAAAACCCATCCACGAGGTAGTTCCTTAGATCCTCCGGGCCAAACTACACTGGAAAGCTTCTGACTAGCACTTGAACGGTTCTGCTGTCTACTACGAAGTGTCTCTGGGGCCACAACGGAAAATCCAGAATAATTTGACCAGTACCCTACATGCTTCATTTGGCTACCAATTATGTTCACAATTTCATATGACGGATCAACAATTTGTCTCTCTGGAGTAAACCATAATGGTCCAGTTAGACCTGTCATATTTGTTTGCAATAAATCTTTAACCAACTGGTTTCCTCCATCGAATACGCTTAATGCACTCAAGTTCATCTTCCCTCCTCCAATAGCATTTAAAGTTGGGTTGTTGGAAAAAGACATTTTTTTGCCACGATTTAGATATGACGCGACTGCACGGGCA
The DNA here is from genome assembly GCA_009801015.1 of Silene noctiflora. Lineage (NCBI taxonomy): Eukaryota > Viridiplantae > Streptophyta > Magnoliopsida > Caryophyllales > Caryophyllaceae > Silene > Silene noctiflora. Next base: position 49,091 of record VHZZ01001522.1, on the reverse strand, counting down.
ATTAACCAAACCGTGTCATAGGCGTACAAACCATACACATTCAATCCAATTGAATTTTTGCTCAAGTTCTTCCACCTAGCAACAAATGCCCTTTTCCTCAGCGAATCACGAGTATGGATCCGAAGTGTGAGTAATCCTTGAGACATTTTGAAAATTTCCGGGTTTGGCTGAGAATCTAAGATGGAGGTCAGCCATGAAGCAGCTATCCAAACATACCCTTCCCCCAGCATTCCAAGTTTTTCGGCTGTTTTCAGAACCACTGGCCCATACGAAGCATAAGTTTGAACAACAAAAACCCTTGACTCCATCATCTTCACCTTTTTTAGTTCTTCTTCTACAACATTATCGTCTTTAGAAATATTAGGAGGGAGTACTGCCTTGTAAGATATCTTACAGCGCTTTTCTGCAAGCTTATCAGCCAAAACAGCGATCCCATTTCGACTTTGCTCTTCGTCAGTAAAAATAGCAATGACCTGAGACCACTGAAAGTAACTAATCATTTCAGCAATAGCAGTCATCTGAAATTGATCACTGGGTGCTGTTTGGAAAAAGTATGGGTATTGGATAGGAGAGAGTGTAGGATCAAGAGCGGTAAATGACAAAAATGGAACATGGAGTTCAGTTGCTAAGTGTGAAAGAACGTGCGCCATTGTAGAAGTCTGAGGACCGATGACAGCAACAGTATCCGTCTCCATGAACTGCAAAGCTGTGATCAACAGACAAATCACATTACAGAAAAAAAAAGAGTTCATTTGCATAAATAAATGATTTCTGTAACGGATATTTTTTCAAAGGATACATTACATCTACATCACTTTGCACTAAGGTATCTAACATTATTTTTTGCTCAAAGGTACCTAATGTTTACATTCCATTTGACAACAATTGTCCCGTGCTATCTGTGTCGGGAGAAAAAAAGTCAATATTCCATCTTGACATGACAGTGAACCCTTTTTTTCTTTGATAAAAATTTTCCCCTCCATTTTTTTCCTCCTCGTTTCTCTTCAATGATGGTGGCGAAATGACAAATAATCTTCCTTCTATTTTGAATTATTTATAATCTTTTTCTCTACCTATTTCTTCTACCTAATCTCTCCTTCCTAATATTACTCGCCCCCACGAGCCTCAATCTCCTTGTATTATCAAGCTTTACTGGCATCTGTGACAATTTCAAAGGATAATTCATGTTAACCGACCCAAATCATTTGGGGATTAAGGCTTTGACATTGTTGTACTCTAAATTCACCATATAAGATGGGCCAAAATATATACTCTATATAACAATCCAACTACTAAATTTAAGACCATCACAAATAAGCAAACAAAAGATAGAACAAAATCAAATGCAAAAATAAGCGAACAGTATCAAAGAAAGAGTATTTGGATACAAAAATTTGTACAACACCCCGGTCCCCAACAGTCTGGAAGTGAGACCAAATACCCAGTTGCCGGGATGTTGGGGGCAGGGATGTCGGGGTAAGGGGGAAAAATTCTCAGAATGTACCTCCCATTATGCTGATGAACCCACTATACATGGAATCATGAATGTCGAGAGACAGGTTACGGCCACCAAGTAAGCTCGGATCAGAATTTATATCTTCCACAGCAGCATTCATAGCTAATTTGGCAACCTTGCCGTGGATTGTATTCACAGTAAATATAGCTCCAATGTTCACTTTCTCTAATCCCGAAATTTCTCCCAGATAAAACATGACATATAGAACTATAAACCAAGGCACAATACGAACACGTTTCATACTGAACTGCATACAAAACTGGCCACTGTGTCAGAAATGGTGCAAAATTGGCATGCCTTCACTTCAGGGAACCGATAAACATATTCTTAAATCCTCATACAGAGTACAGAGTAATATATATAGTATATATAATGTCCCTAAGACCCTAAGAATCAGTTTTCTTCTTCCATCAGTAACTTGAAACCTATATAACAAAAAGAAAGTAATTAAATCGTTATTGGAAAATATTATAGTTCAAAGGTAACAGAATCTAGTGAAAGGTCAAAACTAAAGCAACCATAAAACACAACAAGAAACTGTATACAACAGAAGCAACATTAAACAAGTTTCTAAAGCTGCCCTTTACCCTTAGTAAAGCAAGAGACCAGCTGTATGAAATCCATATAAAAAAGACAGATGTTTTTAACAGTATACTATAATGTATCATGTATTTCCCATGTAACATTAAATATGCTTCATCTTGAACAACAAAAAAGTGATCATATCTGAGGCTTGTGAGTATATTAATTATTAAGTGTCATGAAATTGACATACAACCTTACATAATTAATCAAGAAAAAGACCCTTTGGAGACCTATAGTACAGGAACAAATTAGACTACTAGAGAATAGAGATAGCCATCCTCCAATATTAAACTTTTTTCGCAAGTTCTTATATGAGACGGTCTCACACGTTTCCTTTTAAGTTATAGGAAAATGATATCTTATATTCTTATCCCTTCACCTTAATTACTTAACTTTGATTAAAATACTTCTCATAAGTCACAACAAATATAAAAGGTAAACAAATGATAAAAACGAAGGGAGTACAATCTTTAATCAAATAGGATAATATATATAATTGAGGACAGTTAGTCTTACTTATGACAGACAAATCCGTTTTACTCCTAAAACGGGACTCAAATACTACCATATAATGATAGTAAAGCCAATTCTTTGCTAGTTCCTAGACAATTTACCTTATCAAATTGTATCTATTTGACCCGTCTTAATAGCAAAACGAATATGTCTCGTCTTAAACAAGAATTTGTGAATAGAGGGGGGAATAACTAAATCATTGACATGAAAGCTTAATGTTCCATGCTAACTTAATCAGTTAACAGTTAAGTACCTGGTTAATCAAGTTGCAAAACCAGGTTTATTCCCACAAAACACAACAAATATAATAAAATAAACTGGACCAATGAAACAACTGCAGCAAGCAGATTGCAAAAGAGGGATAACAACCACATGATTAAACAATTACATCCAATCACCTTACCCCGCAATTTGCGGGAGTCACTGAGGCACTGAGATAATGTCGTTATTGTCGAGACAACAGTCAATATTAAAGAAACCCAGTATGAAAAAAATAAGAAAGAAAAAGTGGAAGACTCACAAGGGAAGCAAGAACCCACCATTTTAGCTCAAAAAAAGTCAGCTTTTTTCATCACCTGAATCCTTAAGAACCTGTTAAAGTAAGAAAGGTAGCAACTTTTTGCAAACCAAGTTCAATTTAATGGTTAGGGAATGTTTGATTCCTGTTTAAGATTAGATTTGAGACAAAATGACAAGAATTTTGTGGAGAATTCTATGAATTGGAACTTGGAAATTATGAAGGATACAAATAAGTGGGGAAAGTTGTTGTCTTTCTCAGTGTTTTTGGTAATTAGCGTATAAATTGGCATGGAAAAGGAAAGGGTGTAGCACTGTAGTACTGTAGCACTGCAGCACAGTAACAGTAACAGTAACAGTCCCTTGTGTTTGGTGTGCATGAAATGAAATCAACAAATATGACTTATGTGACCGACCTCATTCTTAATTTCTTACATAAACTTAAGGGTTAATGGGTTATATTGAATAAAATTTTACTTACGAGATTGTGACGATTTATCCATAATTTAGGTAATGTTAAAAAGGAAAGAGGGTTGTGAAACGTCATAAATCCTGTGATTGTTACAACTTACAAGGTACAAGTAAGATTTGTTGACTTGTTGTATAGCATGAATAAGAAATGGAGAGAATTGATTTGCTTATATTAGGAGTATTGTTTTTCGACGATGTAAAATATCGGTAAAATGATTTACTATAAGATCGAGTATTTTCATATCTTCTTTTATTATAGGTGATTAATGGGTTGATCACATACTTAAAATTCAGGCTCATATAATACTAGAAGGTATTAAGAAACAACCAAATAGTAAAAAAAAATTAAAGGTATTTCAGAGATTGAGGGAATACATTTTTTTTTTCACTGAAGGTATTATCGATCGTGATACTTTTTTAAAATGAAAACAACACATTGGAATAAAGGGAGTAAATTATCATCCACAAAAATTTAAAAATCATATGATCAATGTTGTGAAACTTTTAGTTGCAATTTTCATATTTTTTTTTCTTACTTTACACTATTAAATTAATAGCCTGTTCCGTTGAAATTTCTCGCCCTTCTACTTGTAAAATTCCGACTCCCCAACTACCTGTGGCATGCTTATTGGGACAACATACTAATTTGTGGACTAGTGGTCCTAACAAGAGGTCTCATTTATCATTTTATGAGTACCATCAGCAGTGCACAAATTGATCATGCCATGATTGCTCAACTTCCACAATATAGGGCCCATCTTACATTTGATAACCTGCGCAAATTCTCATTTAAGACGGTCACTATCCGTCTTAAGCTTAAGACGGATAGTGACGTCTCACACAAATGTAAGTGGGTGGAAAATGGATATACCTACTTGTCTCCCTCTTGCATTTGTGTGAAAGGCTACTATCCGCCTTCTGCCTTCTGGATAACCTATAGTTCATTTGTGTGAAAGGCTACCAAATGTCACATTTTTTGTAGGGTATAACATTTTTTCTGTGCTAAGGAAATGTGTGGACATTAATTGCTTATAATACGTCTCATTTTGTCATCTACAGTGATGAATTTTGTTGATAAATATAGAGAGGACTACAAAAATTAGGAGGTCAAGTGTTCAAGTCCGGAAGAACGGATGCTCGTTTTATAACAGTACAAATCAATTTATCGAACAACTTAATCTAAGTTAATAATGGGTAACTATGGAGTCAGGATTCGGAACTTTGAAAGAATCGTGAATTTTAGATCAGAAGTTCAATATTTTCATTGCATAGATAATTAGATTCCTATTAATCCCTTCGCGTCAATGATAAATCGATAAAAGATACAAAGTATGACTAAACTGTCGAGCAATTTTGTTAATCACAATTGGTATATTATTAACAGGCGAAATTTCAAAAATCATAGAATTTTCCAACATTGTACCCAACAAAAGAAAGACCGTCTTACATGTGAGACTGAACATTTATCATATAATTAAATGACAGATATACAAGTCCAGATACTGCAAACTTACTGTGACAGTGTGACAAAAGCAAAACATTTACTGAATACAGATGTGCCGAGCCAACTTCACAAAGACATGAAATACTCATGGAGCTGCAACGAGCAAGACGCCGAGAATAACATGGTAAGCTGACAAGAAAAGTTAAGTATGCACCAAGTTTCAAGAGTTGATTATTTAATCTGCTCGGATGTCAACAGAGGGTATATGTCGGAGCTCGTCCCAATCCTCCCCGTCAGGATCTTGAAATCTTTCAGCTATAAGCGGACATTTCCTTACCTCAAGCGACTGCAAGGAGGCAAAGGCCTGGACAATACCTGGATTCAGTTGTAACTTATGGCAGGTAACTTATCCATTCGGGAAGGGCTATAAGAGAAGAACACCAGTCAATTGTTAAGTTTTCAAGGGAAGTCAAGTGTCGCATCCCGTTAGGGATAGTCTCCATGTCCAAATTTGATAATTGCAGGGATCGGAGTCTTCCCCCAATGGATCTCCATGGCATCCCATCATTATTATCATCATCGCCGTCTTTTTCTTTTTCTGTTTCCAGGAATGTCAAACTGGGTATTTCACTTAATAGTAGTGCATCCAAAGCTGTTAGATGCTCCCACCCTGCTCCTTCAAGAGACCTCAACTTAAGACATTTCTTAATCGCAAAGCTCCGTAGGGAAAGACAGCTCCTGAATGTCTCCTCTAGTTCTGACAAACTCTCGATATCATCAGTTCTGTTTATACAAATGCTAATTAGACCTTCCGTGGGCAATAATTTTAGATAATCCAGGTCGTCTAAGTCCACCTCCCTTAATTTGATCGAAACGTTGTTCTTGTCCCAACTCAAGATCTGTAATTCTTTGTGCACACCACACAAACTCAGCTTTTCTAGGCCTATACAAGCAGGAAATGATGTCAGATTGTTACAGTTATAGATATTCAACTTAGCGAGCCGCGGAAAACAAGGTTGCCAACAATTGTAGCAGTCTATGTTTTCCCCTCTCCACCATCCTTTCAACTTGCTCATAGAATAAATGTTCAGTTCCTCAAGAGAAGGAAAAAACACTTGTGTATCACCGCCATTATGGGCTAAATCCTCTATGTACTCTAATTTACCCATACAATAAAGTGAGAGTGACTTGAGATGGAGTAGTTTGCTCATTGAAGGCAAATGCAGAAAGTTGGAACACATATCAAGCGTAACCCGGACAAGATTGGGAAGAAAGGTTGCCCAACTATCATCATTTCCGGCTCCACGCCACCTTGATGGAAATGCAGCTTCATTGTAAAAACTCATACTAAGTCCCTTCAGAGAAGGAGGTGGTTCAAATTTCTCAAGCAAAGTTGCATGATTTCCGCTTCCCCACAACTCTATGGTTAATTTTTCTAGATGATTCATGCTTCTCAAATATCCTTTTGTACTCGCCATGGCAACCTCGGAAGTTTCATGGATTTTAATTCTAATACTTCCCCTTAGATTCTTCAATGCTTGTAAATTTTCAAGCAAACCAACTGAAYTTCCTTTTCCGACTACAAACTCCGGAAGAACACATAGGCAGCTCAATTTGTCTAGCCCTGAAGGCATGTGCYTCAACCTATAGCACCCAGATATAGCCAAGTGCCTCAGATTTGCCAATTTCGCTAAATCCTTAGGCAACTCTTCCAAACCCGAGCAGTCACATAGACTTAAGGTTTGCAGATTATACAGCTTAGTAATTGAATCAGGTAGTATCATTAGATACTTATTATAAGATAAATCGAGATACCTTAAATGAATTAGTTTACCGATTGAATTTGGCAGAGTCCGGAGGTCTAACTCATGCAAATCTAATGTCCTAAGAAAGGCCCAATTCTCTACAAGTTTTGCAACCGGAAAGTTGAAATCAAACCCATCTCGAACATAAGATCGGATCTTACACTTTGAGAAAATGCTTCCTTTACATTTACTTCTTATGTGATATAAGTGATGAGCTTCATCACCTAAATTGGATTGAAAAGAATTTAGTGTGACAACACCATTCCCAGCTACCTTTTGAGCAACATCATGAATCAAGTCGTGGATGCAAAACGAATAAACACCTCCAAATTCATCCTTTTCTACATCTTGGAAAAAACATCTTCGTAGCAGGATGGAGAAATACTCCTCCCCGGCATCTTCCAAGCTCTGACCTACATCAAATGGAACTATGTACCCTTGCGCCATCCAAAGCCTGATCAACTTTTCCTTGTTTATTCTGAAATCCTTGGGGAACAACGCGCAATAGGTGAAGCAAGTCTTTAATGGAGATTCAAGATTATCATAGCTAAGCTTCAGAATGGACATAATCCTATTATCTCCATCATTAAGCTTGGCTAATCCGCATTCTTGAAACAATCTCCACTTGCTTTCATTCTGACCATATAGAAATGTTCCCACAACTTTAACAGCAAGAGGAACATTACAGCATTGTTCAACAATTTTTTTGCCAAGTTTAATTAATTCAGAAGAATTCACATCTTGTCTCAACTTTTCCCCAAATGCTGTAATCTCAAATAAACGCCATGAATTTTCAGGAGACAATCCTTTTCGTTCATATTTATATTCCTCATCAACAACCGTTGCAGTCCTGTCAGAACGGGTGGTTACCAAAACCCTACTTCCTGCTCCGCCTCCCATTAAGAATTTTTTTAAACCAAGCCATTTCTCACGATCTTCATTCCATACATCATCTAGAACTATCAAGTACTTCTTCCTTCCAAGAAAACCTAGAAGTTTCCTCTGTACAAAATCCATTGTAAAACCATCATGCTTGTCATCAGAAGCTGATTCTAGAATCCTAGAAAGAATGGTTTTGACATCAAATCCGTCCGCATTTTCATCCGACACACATGTCCATAACCTCAAGGGAAACTCGGTCCTAACTCTCTCATCATCAAACACAAGTTGGGCCAGAGTAGTTTTCCCCAACCCTCCGACTCCCACTATAGAGAGGAAAGAAACTCTATCTTTCGGACCAGAATCTAAAAGCATATGAACAACCTTATTAAGATCACATTCTCTGCCAACAACCTCATCAGAATACACATAAGAACAAGTCTCCTCCCTTCTCTCCCTAATAGGCTGGGAGTCAACTGTAAACCCAAATGTGTTGTGATTACTAGCAATACCATCCAGTTTCTGTCTAATTTTCTTAACCCCTCGAGACAGTGTAAGCGACACTAAGGGCATTTTTGGAGGAAAAGAAGTTGCGTACCTTTTCAGATAGTTTACCATCCTTGATGTGCTGCTTAAGCTTAGCTAGAGTAAGAAACTCATCGAACAAATCATCAGCGTCATAAACAGCATCCCGGAGCTTTCGGATATAGTCTTGTGCTTTGTGGGAGAGCTGATCCTTAGACTCGGCGTCAAGGAGGACTTTCCTGATGGTGGTGATAGTGTCCTTGAGGTCGTCAAGCTGAGATTCGTAACCCCATATTGAGCAAATTTCTTTGATGGCCTCAGACCCCACCACTTCAATCAGTCTTCCTGCAAGAGTGATCCCGATTTTAGCCATTGTTTTTCAAAGTAGTGAAGTTTGCTAATGTATTTCTGAGTAGTGATTTGCTACCTTTTAACCGAAAAGACTACTTAAAGAATTGCCTGAAATAAGAAGTGGTGAATCAAAAAAGAATGTGATACTATCTAAGCTATAAGAGCGAAATGAGATCCGACAAAACAGTACAGTGTAAGCTTATAAAACACAAATAAAGCACTTGAAAGTTAAAACTGTGAAATTTCAACTATTTATTTCTTCACTGAGTTAAAACAGTACAGTGTATAATATTATTCATTGATTTCCCCGAAAAACAGAGGGAACAAAGAATTCAAAGATATAGCAGAAACTCCAATAAAATAAAATAAAAATGAATCAAAAAGTTGTTTGGGAAGTTGAATTAGTACAAAGTAAGAGGAATGCTGTTTTAAAAATGAGTCACTTGTTCAAACTCATAATCACTAAGGTATATAAACAATGTGAAATTCCAGGGCATCTTTCCAAACAACAAATGAATAAGTCGAAAGTGGTATTAGCAAAGTGCTAAAGACTTTACCAGTAGGACCATTAAGATACTTAAACAAGGAGTRAAAATTACATTAACTAGTCTCAGACAAAATAAGACATAGGGGGATACGGAGCTATGACTTATCGTTCACAGTATCCCCATTTGTAAAGCCGCTCAACAAATGAGCCATTTTGCTTCATACCTAGGAAATAATATTAACCTACATGGTTGATCCATTTGTAAATAATCACTAGTAAGTTCAATATAATCCCAATTCGATACTTTCTTGATTTTCAGC
>VHZZ01001521.1:79019-89665 GCA_009801015.1 Silene noctiflora | reverse complement strand
GTGTCTCTAGGCCTAGGCATTTATCTTTATTTGCATTATTAATTTAACTTGTAATGTTTTACTATGCATGTGTGACCCGAAATCCCTAGACTACCTTTAATTATATTTGTTAATCCCATTTTATTTACAATTGTTTTGCTTTATTTATTTACAATTGTTTATTTATTTACTTTTTTATTTTACTTTCATTGCATCTTCCCAACCAAAACAAAAAAATAACTCGTTCCCGATAAATTCATAACAACTAATAAAACTACCGTTTCTCTATGGATTCGACCCCTACGTACTACATTCATTTGTGCCACGTTTAGGGATTTATCTTCGCATAGGTGTGCGACCGCCTATCATCTGGATCCATCTCAGGAAGGAAAGGTTCCCAGCAAAAAAAAAAGAGCAAGCTAATCCCAAGAGTTGAGGGTCCATTTGAAGTCATTGAAAATATTGGTTCAAATGCTTACAAGGTTGACCTCCCTAGTGACAATGGTGTGCATGAAACATTCAATATTGGGGATCTAAGTCCATAATTTGGTGAGTCTTAAGATGAGGAGGAACCAAGTTTGAGGTCAAGCTCGTTTCAACCTGGGGAGCCTGCAGTAAGAGTTGATCACCAGGGTTCCCCCTATTCTGAACCTAACTTAATCCCAAACCAACTTCAGCCTAAACCAACTCCAGCATAGGTCTCTAGGAGGTTCACAAGGTCAGGCTATCACCTGCCAACTTGGGCAGCTGATAGGGTCCTGAATTGAGCAGCAAGTCCATGAGAATCAAGGATTAAAAAGGCAAAGCTCAATCTCAGGCAAATGTAAAATAATAAAGCAAAGGGTAGGAGAAATGTCATTATCAGGAAAAGAAGATTTCCTTATTTGATCAAACAAAGTACCAGTTGAAAGCTCAAGGTCTTTTAGCACCCTGCAAAGATGCAAAGCACCTCAGCAAGTCATCAAACCTGCACAGGAAGGAGACAAATGCTTTTTCCGATTGCATGTTTTACCTCTTTTACTTTTTACTTTACCCAGTTGACTCCAAAATTTTCCCTATAAGATAATTATGGTAATTGTACTCACCTTAGATGAAATTTTAGCCCTTGGATTAAAAGATGTACTCAAATTGTAACCCAGGCTGGCCTATATAAGGAGCATTACCTTCACTGCAACTGGAAGATTATTTTGGAATGAAAATCAACCTTGAGAGTTCTCTCAATCCAATTCAAACTTAGTTGTAGTTTGAGTTCAGGCCTGATAGTTAACATATGTTTAAGATGTGGTTAATTGATCAAAGTCTGTTGGCACAATTAAGTCAGTCATGTGCTTGCCTGTGGATTGATCTAGGCGTGTTGTTCAGTTTTAAGCTTTGAATCATGTGATATTCTGTGGATTTAGAGTCTAAAATTGTTAAGTTGCATCCTTAAATCTCCTGTGAATTTTTTGTGGAAGTTTAGGGTCTCAACTATATCAGTTCCTCAGTTTACAGATTGAGAATCCAACCTGTATTCACTGTTAGAGTCTTTTATCAGACTTGGCTGCAGGATCAATTAAAAATAGTTAGAGTGCTTCAAAATTCTTGAAATTTTAATCAGAGTCACTACTAATGTTAATCTGGATTGCCACCAATTTTCATGAATTTCATTAGAGGTCATTTGATATTTTTATTTGAATTCTCAAAGTCCACTGCATTCAGTTTGAAATACTGAGTATTCCAGGGTTTTACATTGCAAATTGGTTATTAGAGCTTTGGTGAGAATCTTTGTGAGTTCATTATTCCTCTAACTACAACAAAAATACAAAAATAGCCCAATTAGTGAAGAGCGACTTGTTGGAATTGAGCAGAAGGTGGATCAATTAGCTAAGAAAAAGACATTTTCTGTCGAGTTTTGAAATCTGCAAAACTGCCGCATGGTTTTGCCTCAAATATTTCACGATGTGCGAATTCTGCACAAAAGAAAGTAAGTGGTTATAAGAGCCATGATGCTAACATCTTATTACATTATGACAAGGTGGTCGCACACCTAGCAAAGATAATTTCCCTAGACTTGGCAACAAATTAATGTAGTAAGGTAGAGGTCGAACCACAGAGAAACAGGAGTTGTGTTAAGAATTGCTATGGTTTGGTCTTTATCAAGATCGGGTTATATTTTTTTTGTTTTGGTTAGTGAAATGCAAAGTAAAAAAAAAAAAAAAAAAAAAAGCAATGTAAATAAGAATAATTAATTAACAAATATGATTAAAGGAGTCTAGGGGAGTCGGGTCACACATGAATAGTAAAACGATTCATGTTATATTAGAAATGCATAACAAAGATAAATGTCTAGGTCTATGGACAACCACCTCTCGATATTATTGTCGACCTTAGATTGGGTTCTAACGAACTCTCGCTATGGCTAGATTGGTCTACTACAACATGCTTAGTCTAATACAAATCCATGACTCTCGATTTATAGAATGCATTAACACATTTAACCAAAGTTTGTGATCAATAAACTAAGATTAACAAATACAAAACGAGCATGTGTAGAAACAATTATGCAATGTTATGACATTATAATCTAACATGATAAATAATAACTAATGCATGGCTCCCCTAATCCCTAGACAAAATAAAACTACTCACTCATGATGCAAGTGACAATAACTAAAAATGATGATTTAAGCATGGACATAATGATGGAGATATAATAGCTAGAAATGAAATAGAAAAAGTAGATAAAAACTAAACTAGTTAACGTAAATTAAATGAGAAACTAATAATGAAATGCTAAATGAAAATGTAATGGAAATGTAAATACTAAAATGTAAATGACTAGATAATAAAATGAGATTATTATAAGAGAAATGTAGTTAACGATTTACTAATTAACCAATGCCTATATGATAATAACTCAAACTAGAAAATGAAATAACAATGCAAAAACTAGAATGGAAGGATTACCGAATAGAGATTGCAACTTGATAATGAAGAACAAAATGTAAACCAAAGTAAATTGTATTGAAATTGCAAATGAAACTTAAATATTGTATTATAATTACAAATGTAAACTAATTTCTGAATCTAAGAGTAATCTAAGAGAAAGATTAAGCTAAAAGTTATAGAATAAGATATAGGATGGATTCTCCTAGAAGTCGGGGCTAGGCCCTCCTTTTATAGTAGGTCTTAGTCGAAACGTAAAGAATCCAAGGCAGGTCAACCCCAATCGGGGACAGGCCACCCCGATCGGGGTCGTGTGATTTCTGATTTATGGCCTTCATTGCTTGATTTAATGATCAGGGAATTCTAAGTTTTACCTTAACTCGTCTTTAAGCGTCCGACTTATTGCATGATTGTGGAATATAATTATCATCCTAAGCTTGCAATTTCCATATGATCACTTGGACTTTATCTTTGAGCTTCACTTCTCATTTGTTTACATTTTCCATATACTTTGCATTTGGGCCATTTCTTCCTTCAATCCAAGATAATTTGCATGCATGATCCATCTCAGTTTCCACTTAGCCTCGTGAACTCGATACTTGCACATTTGACGGGAAATAACTAACAAAAGCTACATTTCCTACAAAATATACTAAACAGAAGCAATATATATCTAGAACACGGTATTAGCTCAAATAAACACTAAAAATAGTGAAATAAACATGCAAAACCGAGCTAAAAGATGGGGTAAAATCATATATAAAATAGACACAACACACTACTTGATTCAAGTTGCCTCTAGAAGGTCCCTTCCAAGGCATGTAGCAATTCCTTTGATTAAATTGAGCACTTTTTTCCAAAAGTTGTATGGTAAGGTTCTAAATCCCAAAGAACTTGATCATTTGCAAAATGAAATTGTTCAAATATTGTGTGAGTTTGAAAACATTTTCCTTCCAAGTTTTTTTGACATAATGGTGCATTTTCATATTCACTAGTAGATGAAGTTAGGCTTAGGGGTCCAGTGCAAGGAAGGGGAATGTTTTTCATTGAACGATATTTGTGTAAGTTGAAATCGTATGTTCGAAATAGAGGTCATCCAGAAGGACCTATTACAGAAGGATACTTGATTGAAGATGGTCTAGATTTTGTTCTCGGTACATGAATGACAGGAAGAAAAAAAGGTGTAATAATGCCACATTTGATATGGAAGTAAATGAACCAAATGTTTGTGAGAATCATTTGTTTGCTAATGATGTCAAACCATTAGGAGGGAAAAAATGGAGAAATGGAAAGTTATTYACGCTGGATCCCAAATTAAGCGAACAAGCACATAGGTTTGCCTTATTCAATTCAGATAGTAATGAAGTTTATCAGTATATAAAGTAAGTTACTTTTATCTTTATACTCTGATTGAAGCAAAATATCCATTTAAATAAATTTAATTTTACTCAAAGATTCTTAACCTTTTGATTGTAATTTTTGTATACAGGGAGCATGAAACTTTTGTAAACTCCCAACTGAGTAATAACAAATGGAAACGTGCACGAAGCCATTGCCATGAATTTGCTAGTTGGTTAAAAGAAAAGGCAACTGAAGAGAACATTCCAGACTATATATTTTGGCTTGCAAAAGGTCCTTCTGTTACTGCCAGGAGGTATAGGGGCTACTACGCTAATGGGTATGATTTTTATACTAAATCTCGCGATGCGAAATGCAAGACGCAGAATAGTGGTGCAACTCTTGCAGCGGTAACTTCTAGTTTTGCTAGCTCTAGAGATCAAAATCCCGTGGAAGGGGAGGTAATCTATTATGGTGCAATTCTAGAAATAATTGAGCTAAATTACTGGTCAAAATTTAACGTAGTGTTGTTTCGTTGTGAGTGGTATCAAGTGGAGAAGGATGAATACGGAATGACTTATGTAAATAAGAGCAAATTTTGTTCCGTTGACGATCCTTTTGTTTTACCATCCCAGGTGCACCAAGTATTTTATATTGCATATCCTATTGTAGATGGCCTTCATTATGTAATGACCAAGGTCCCAATAGATGTATTTGATCATGGTGCTGAGACTATTTCTCCAAGTTCATACTGGAATTAACCTAGCGAACCTATACCACATTTGGTATCAAGAACTCTTCCTGATGAAGATCTCGTATTATCTAGAGGTGATATTAATCCTGCTATCGTTGATGCAAATAAAATGATGGCAAATGTTCATGACTTGTGTGTGTCAAATGATGAAAATTCTGATTGCGATGACACTTTATGGGAGTGGATGGAAGCAGTCAAGGAACTTAATAATGAGAAATGAGGAGTGTGTTGGCTTATCAGCTTCTGTATCACTTTTTTATTAGATGTTTCTTCAGTATTATTGTCTCGTCTAGTTTTATTCTCTCGTCTTGAACCATGTTGACCTAAATTCAGACTGTTTATCTTGATTTATGTATTTGCTATTTTTTATTTCTAATTCTTCGCTTTTCTGATGTTCTCTGTTATTATATGTTATTATAAGATATTCTATGTTATTATATGATACTATATGATCAGAGTTATCAAATTTATATGTTTCTGTTACAATTTAACAAACTCATTGTGATGCTCAGAGATTCAAATAGGAGGAATGGCAGATAAGAGATATGGTTTGAATGATTATGAAAAGGTTCGGAATGAAAGGATTGCAAAAAATGAGACAAGACTTCAAGAAGCTGGGATAATTAAGCTTGTTAGTTCAATGAAAAGTCTGGCGGACAGTAGCAAGAACAAGAAGACGAAAGCAAAAGAGAAAATTGTTGTTTATGAGAAAGACATGGAGTACAATCCAAATAATAATAGTGGCAGTGATGAAGAATTTGATCATTTGAACTTTGAACCTGTTTTTAAAAAGGTTATGTTATACTTCGTAAATTTGTCTTTTATCATAAAATATGTCGCACAATAATTTTAAGGGTTATTTCATAGCAATAATCCATACTATGTCCACCCTTCTCATATTAATCCATACTAACGTTTAACTGAGAAAAATCTGAATTATTGTCTCATTTATCTATCATTAAACTTGTGGAAGGGTGACCTGAACAACCGGTTTCCATGACCTATTAATCTGAAATCACTACCTCTCTCCTCACCTTAAACAAAATAAAAACCCCAATTATCTCCTTAATCAAATCAAAAACAAAACAAGAAAATCTCTTCATGCTTAAAAAGCTTGGCAAAAGTAATCAACCCTCAATCACAAAGCAACCAGACAAAATTAACTAAAATCAAAAAAGGTAAGTTGATCTAATTTTAGTCACATTCATCTTCAACTCATGCAATCAATTAACCACATGTTTTACACTACCAAATCCATTTCAATTCACAGCAAAAATTTACTAAAATTACAAAAAAACGGATGAACATAACACTTTGAATCAAATCATCCAAATCAAAAATCGTTTTTTTTTTTTGGAAGACAAAATAAAAAAATCAACAAATAAAATAGTCTAGTTCAAATAAAAGTGAAACTCTCACTTTCTCATTTTCCAGTAAACAAAGAAAACAAAAAACCATTGTATCCACTGCCATCTTCCCGTACTACCGCCATTTTTGTATATTGTGTAACAGTAATCAGATTAGTTGATTAATGGATTTTTCTGGGTTGTTGGTGAAACTCTGGGTTTGATTATGGGATTTTATCAAATGTGATTTATGGATTTCGTTTTTAATTTGGGAAAAATTAAAGATCCAGGAAGGAGAGGATTAGGTTGAGGTTAGTGAAGAAGAATAAAAAAAATAGGGCCCATCGTTTTATGACTTGAAATCATACTGGTTATGACAGGTTAAAATTTGGTTGAGTTCAATGAAAGATAAATGAGACAATAATTCGGATTTTTCTCAGTTAAACGTTAGTATCGATTAATATAAGAAGGGGAGACATAGTTTGGATTATTCCCATTAAATAACCCTAATTTTAACTACTAAATTGATTTTTTTATATATATATACAGGTCATCCACTCTGGTGGTCGACGACAATTGCGAATTACCTCTGCGAATCGAAGACAACAACAAAAGTCCCAAACTGAGTTAGAACTGAATGGAGATGCCGAAAAAATAAGTTTAAGGCAAAAACTTACGAGAAAATTGTGACCAAGGATGACTTCCTTTTTGCGGAGTAAACAATTGTACGAAGGTGACAAATCAATTAACAAACATGTCGCAACCAATTCTAGTAGTTCAACCARGTCACAAGGTTCGCAATGATATTAGTTTACATAATAATTTATTGTTTCTCATTTAGTTTAATAATATACTAATCTACTTTTAATTATTTCATGTGCCAAAGACTTGAAGAAGATCATGATGACCATGAAGGAAATGATTATGAAAAGGAATGTGACCGAAGGATGATGGCATGGATGTTGATACCGTTTTTGATGGAGAAACATCATCTCACTCTGATTATGAGGATTCGGATGAGTATGATGATGAAATAGATACTGAAGATGAAGATGACCAAGTGAACTTAGATAACCAAGATCTCGAACTAGAAGGTAACTTCTTTAATTAAAGGATGATTATTTTTCCAATATGATTAAAATCTTATTTATTTTCATTGAATTCAGCTACTATGAAAGAGAAAACAAGGGGACCAACCATGTTGCACCACATATAGACGAGGCCTTTGGAGAAACGCAAATCAATAATTCTTAATGAGTTTGGGCAGCTAGTTAGTCCTATAACCGAGAAAGAAGATACAGTAGGCGAGTTTTCTCGTTTCTTAGGTACAATAGGTCGGAATTATAGCTATGCCCCATTAATAATTGATAATTGGAGTGCCCAACAAAGAGAAAATGTGGRAATATGTTTTGGTATGTGTCTTTTAGAAAAGTTTTTTAGTTGATCATTTACAATCATGGTTGTGAGTTTTTCTCCTTACAGCCTACATAATTTATGTTGTTATGTAGTTGAAATATATGGTAGCCGCTGAAGGTAAGGATTGGGTTATGATGACTATAAACGCTGCTTGGAGAGTTCATAAATGTCATTTCAAAAGAAAGCAATATTACTCATATACAGATTACAAGAGCAGATGGCAAAATAGATCCAACACAGTTCCTGATGAAGACTTTGTCAAATTGCTTTCCAAGTGGAAAAAGAAAACCGAGAAGGTGATTTTTAAAAAATACAATTCTTTGGTTAAGCTAAAAGTAATTAATTTAAACTTAAGAATAATAGATTCATTGTAGACATTCAATGTATTATATGTGCATAATATATTGTGCAGAATCGTTGTTCACGTAACAAGGATCACCGCCTATCCCAAAGGAATATGCACACTATTGGTGCGAAGAGCTTTGCAGTAGTACGTGAGAAAATGGTAAATGTTTTCACTAAATAACAATTGTTGTCTCGAAAAATGAAGTATCTATGGGTGATATTTAATTGGTATTTGCATTCGCAGAGAAATGAACATCCGAATAAAGAGGCACCTTCCCTAGCCGAGGTGTTCGAGCGAACTAGTAAGCGGAATGGGGAATAAATATAATTATTCGTATAATGATACTGCGAAAAAAATTGTAAGTTAATATGTTAATAAAGTAATATTTTTATTGTATTTTAAGGTCTTATTTTATTTTAATTCTAATTGTAGGAGGATATGAAACACTATATAGCCCCACAAGATGGAAGTGTCCCTTCAAATTCTTATTTAGGAGTTATGGGCAAGGGGTATGATGGTTTCTGTAGATTATATGAAAGGGTGTCTCCAATAAGAAGTTAAAAGCGGTGAACGAAAATACGTCTTATATGGTCCCTGGAGAGATTGTGGAGTCACTCAAAGCTAGTTTAATTAAGTATATAAGAGAAGATATGGATTCTAGAATAAATGAGAAGCATAATCAGTTCAAAGAAGAACATTTAAAAAAGATGGCAGAGTTAGAAACAAATCAAAGAGAGCTTGACATTGAGAGAGAAAACATGACCCAAGATATTTTGCACAAGCTTCTTCAGAAGTTACCTCCATAAATTGTTAAAAAATATTTTTATGAAAGGTATATCTTTACCTTATATTATTTATTATTGGAAGTTATTCTGAAATTTACTCTTCTTCTGTACTGTCATTGTACATGTTTTGGTAGTTGGTACTAAAAAAATTTGTTGGATACCTGTGAAAGTTGTAGGATACAAAAGCGGATGCTTCTGATAGTAATTGATAGTGCCCATTTTTTCTATTGCCATTGTAGTTGAATTTGAGTCCATTAAAAGTAGTTAGTACGAGTGTGTCTGTAGCAGGTAAGAGATGGCACTGGTTAGTTGAAGTAGTTGGTAATTTATGCTAGGTTAATTATTCTTGCATACTCTGAAATAGGCTAATTTTGAATTGGTATGAAGTTAATTATTCTAGCATAATCGTTGAGAACCAAATAAAGATGTTAGTTAATTCAAGTTAAAGCTTGCCTTAAGCCTTTTGATCGAGATTAATCGATTAATTTGTCTCATTGACATATTTTTTTATGCAGGGAATAAGCTATGAAAATTAGTAATGACTTCTGTTTTCAATGTAAGTCAGCCACCCTGTCGGTATACAAATTTAAGTGTGTTATTCAATGTTCTTATGCTCATTTACTTCATGTAAGAAATATTTTACCGTGTAAGGTAATTATGTACCGTGTGGTAATTATGTCCTATTCAGTGGTGATTTATAGACGACACTGTTTCTTTTGTCACATGTCTCGTTTTGGATTACCTATAAATGCACGTTTGAAATTTGGATGCAACGTAAGATGAAATTGGGATTCACTGACGGTCTTACACTCGCACAATGTTTAATACTTTTTATTTATCCCAATATTTTTTGAATTATGTTGGACATTGAATAATTAGCTTGTTTTCCATTGACATTTTTTCATGATGTATTATGGAACATGGATTGATTTTTGGATGTTGTAATGAACATATGGTGTTAGTCACTCAATTCATAACTTTTTTTGGTTCAATCATGTATGCGCGGATAATATTTTTAGAGCTCAAAAATAGGTACAAAAATAATTGTAATTTCATTTTGAAATAAAAAAGTTGCATTAGGTCTAGAATAGTGCTACCTTTGATAAAACCAAAAGTGTTGCATTACAACCAAAATAATGTTGTCTTTACGAGACATTGGAAAAAAAAGTGTTGCTCTGGTAGGAATAAGTGTTGCGAAATTTTGGAGGGAATGAGAAAATTGTTGCATTTATAAATTTAAAGTGCTGCAATAACTTCTCAAAATAAGTGTTGCATAAAGGAAATAATTGCAACATTTTAAAAAAAAATGTTGCATTTAAGTAGAAAATGTTGCAATAAGCTATTACAACGAGACTTTAAGAAGCATACTTAAAACTGTTGCTTAAACCATAAAGCAACATTTTAGAAGTCTTATGCAACATTTTTTACGCATTGCAATAGAGTTGTTTTGTAGTAGTGTATGTTGGTGGTCTATCCTTATGTTGCATGGTCGAGGATGGACGACCCTTCCTTCCACTAATCCACTTAGGTGTAAGGCGGAATCCCAAGCTTATAGTATCTTCTAACATCACGGGATTCCACTCTCCATCCCGCTTTATCACTCTTGACAAAGCAACTTAGTAAATGTGAATGAAACGCACTAATTTTACACAACTAGGAGGTGACTGTAATACCCGCCCTTCTAGGACCTTTGACTAGCGTTGACCGACCGTAACACTTGCCGAGTCTCGCCTGGTTCTTAGTGGATGAGTGATAGT
>VHZZ01001518.1:107450-120980 GCA_009801015.1 Silene noctiflora | reverse complement strand
GGCGCGAAAATCAAAGGAAACGGATGAGAAACGAAGATTTTATGCTCGTTTTAAGCTTTGAAGGAAAAAAGGTAACAATGGTGTTTGAAGGTGGAATGTGTATGCTGAGATTTGAAGGTTGAAGGAAGGGTGTTTATGAGAAGTGGTGGAAAAATAGAGACCTTATGGACTCAAATCGGTTTTGGGCCCAAATCAACTTAAATGAGTCGGGATTCACTAGTTATACGCCCAAATGCTACTATACATTTAAGACGGACTTAAATATTACTAATATAAATAATACACTATAAAATTTATATTTTTCGAAAATAATATTTAAAATCATAATTGTATTAATTAATTTATTAAAATAGTTTAAAATACGAAATTTATTCTTTACGGGTGTTACACCTATAGACATTTTTTTTTCTCCTAATCCCAAAGATGTCGAGCAGAATTGAACAAGGAGGGAAACAACAAACTATAAATACGGGAAAGACTTGCAAGGAGATTGGTAGGTGGGTGGTTTTGTGCTGCACGGATAGCTTTCCATGCGGATAGTTATGCAAGTTTCCTTGAGATGGTTGATGTATGTATGAGTTAAGAATACCTCTCCTTAATAAGGCAGCGCATAATACTGATGTACTTTAAAAAAAAGTGAATAGAGAAGGGTCAGCCCCTAGGTTCCGTTATGTCTTTAATGTCTAATGGCAGGCGTGATTCAGTTGTGCGCAAAAGGACTTTGAACTTTCTAGTAACCTCACCAAAAGGTGATGTTTTTATGAAGTCAACTGATGTTTCTAAAGTTATGAAGGATGCAATTCAATTTGCTTCAGGATATGGTAGAGCACGTCCGTAAAGAGAATGTCATTCAAGTAATTACGATAATGCTTATAATTATGTCAAAGTCGGAAAGTTGCTTGAAGCCAAGAGATCACAGTTGTACCACATTTGTATTAGACTCCATGTTGCGGACACTATTTGATGTGGAAGATGGAAAATTCCTATGGTTAAGATAGCTTTGAAGAAAGCTATATTCGTCAATTCATATTCATATATGTTGGTCGTGCAAGGACTCTGAACTTTGTGGCGGTCCACTAATAAAAAAAACTTGCGCAAGCCGACTTGCCACGTCTTTTATCACCCTTGCCCAGTTTCATAAGCATAAGAACAACCTTATACAATTGGTTACTTCTCGAGGAAGGGGTGGTATGAATTAGTGGAAGGAGTCTACGACTTCTCGAGAAATGTCATGTAAGCTCTCAAGGTGACGGTTGATATAGTTGATGGGGACTAGGGGTGTTAACGAGCCGAGTCGAGCCCCCGAGCCAGGCCTTGCTCGGCTTGTGCTCAAGAACCAAAACTCGAGCTCGAGTCGATCTCGAGCTTACCCGAGCTTGGAAAAAATGTGCTCGTTATAAAGCTTGCGAGCTTTAACGCGAGTTCGAGTCAAAATCGAGCCTATATAAAATTGTTTATTTTTTAATTTTTTTCTTTCGATATTCTTAATAACAAGGCTCGAACGTTATATGTCAAAATATTTGGTAAATCAGTGAGACATTTGATATGTGTGATACTAAAATATATTCATGATAAAATATTTTTATAAAATATGAGCAATATCTTATGTAATCGTACAAGTTCGAGCTGCTCACGAGCTTTTCGAGTCAAGCCAGCCTTTGCTCGGCTTGACTCGTTAAGCTCTCGAGCTGATCCCGAGCCGAGCTTTGACCGAGCCGATCTCGAGTAGCTCGCGAGCTGTCTCGTCTCATTAACAACCCTAATGGGGACAAGTCGACAATGGGATACGTATATAAGAGCATCCGCAAAGGCGAGGTTCCCCATATTTTCTCCCTCTCTTATTCGTCCACCTTTTTTTCCACTAACTTTTCAATCAAGCCTTCCCAATTTATATCTACATCTATGCAACTTTGGGCTCCTGAACAATATTAATTTATCTACATCTAAAAATTTGGGAACTTCCTTAAAAGTATATAAGTTTACCCTTACTATTTCTTTGGGGACTTCCCTTAAAAACAGTGGAGCTTCATATTATGAGAAGGTATGTGCAATGGTGAAGTTCCTCATTTGATGAGCAAGAGGGCATTTGGGGAGGTATGTGTTCCACTTTTGTGGATGCTCTAAGGCCATGAATATGACTAAGGAAGCCATTACCAATAGCTTTGGAAACGAAGAGGACTAATACATGGATGCATTTGAGAATAATTGGGATTATCAGCTTCCTCGTCAATCCATTGTCCGTCCGTCCTCGTCCTCGTCCTTTACGTTCAGCTCTAAAATCTACTATGGTAAGAGAAAATCTCTAATTGATGAAAAAGTGATGAAGGCTGTGTATGATTGTATTGTAAGATTGGTTCCACACCCTCAAAATTCAAGACAAAATTTGTAATGAGTTAGGGCTTTATCAAAGCGGAATGTGTCTCATTTGCTCTATGCATTTTGCTTTTGTGGTTAATGATTACAAAGATGGCCTTTGTGGTTTTCTCTCTAATCTTTGAGAATTATTGCGTGCCTTTGTGGCCACTATTGATGGTTACTTATCATTTACTCCTTTTATTCATTTCATTTCCATACAACAACCAATAAGTCAATGATTGACCGCATCATTGGACAAAATCAAAGTGCTTTTGTCCCCGGACGCTTAATCAGCTTAATCAGTAATTAGTAATTAGGGTTTTCTTGGATACGAGATTCTGACTTGTGTAAATCAATGGAAAAGGGGTACCCGCTACTATGGGGCTATTAAGCTTGATATGAATAAAGCTTTTGAGAGATTTTCCTGGCCCTTATTCAAAGTTCTCAAGCTTTTTGGTTTCCCGAAGGATTTTAGGAAGCTGATCAAAACTTGTGTGAAAACTGTTTCGCTGCAAATTCTTATTAATGGTACACCCTCAAGCCGTATCTTTCCTCAATGTGGATTGCGTCAAGGTGATCCTATTTCGCCTTACCTCTTTATATTATGCATGGAAATCTCGTCGCTTTTGATTATCATAGTTGAATCTAATGGTGAAATTGAGGGCATTAAGCTCTCCAGCCCGAGCGACTTATTATTCACTCTTCTAGTTCTGAGTCCTTGCGAAGAATCTTGAATGAATTCAGCTCTATCTCGGGTCAAATGATTAATCATGAGAAATTTTACTTCAAATTCAGCCCCAATACTCCGCTGGATTTTAAGGAACATATTCTTGACATTTTTACACGTGCAATCAAAATCAAATTTTGAGCTTTATCTTGGCATCCGATTGATTTGGGCAGAAGAAAATTGTCTCTAGACAAGATCTCAAATAAGATACTTTTTTGGGGCCAGCAAATTTTTCTGGTGGAAAAAACCTCATAATACACATGCTCACCACTCGTTACTTTTGGACCAATTACAACAACCAAAGACGCACGATGGACTTGGACTCAAGAATGCTAAGATTGCTAGTCAAGCTTTGTTGGCCAAAAATTTCTGGCGTTCTCACCATCAGCCTGGAAAGGCGTTGTCAAGACCACCTTTTTACTTCGTGATGGAATTGCATGGAAATTTGGAAATGGGAAATCAATTGATCATAAATTTGACACTTGGATTTTTGGTAATAAGCCTATTTTCAAGTCTCTGATGCAACCTCAGACACTTACATTTGATGATCTTTTGCTAGACTCGACTCACCGGAACCCGAAAAATATTTTTCAGCTATTTCATAAAACTTCAGCAAAAGCTATTCGTGCCTTAGGAACTCCCCCACCAACATATGGATGATTATATATATTGGAAGTTCACAGAAGATGGAAGATACTCATCTCGTTCGGGTTATTCCTTGCTTCTAAAAAAAGGTTCCTTGTCTTCTTCCTATGTTTCGAGTCATTGTACCGATTTTCAGTGGGATTTAATTTGGAATCTCCCATGTCAACCTCACATTAAGATTTTTCTTTGGAAAATGCCTCATCAAATTATACCTAGTTTGGAGTTTGATCGGAATCTGCCTCCAATGTACCTTTTCTTTTATGGTTCCAAAACTTCTTGTTGTATTTATCCCGCATTGATGCGGATGTTAGTTGCGAGAAAATGCACTTTACCCTTCTACTTTTTGCTATTTGGAATCATGGGAATAATGTAATTTTTCCAGGTTCCCCTGTCAACCCCGTTGCCATTATACAAGATGCTGATTAGCTATGCATGCAGCAACATGTTTTCAGTTCCAGGCTCCCGGAGAATAAACTCACACCTTTAAAACATGCGGATTTCTGTCCCTCTTTCTCTGCTTTACAGCAATTTCACCACTGCATTGAAATCGTTGTTGCTTTCAACAAAAAGGTGTGGACTTGTTCCTTTCAAATTCGCTACAATGATCTTGTTCTTCATAATTATAGTGATCGTTTTTGCAACTCTCATCTTCATGCTACCATCACAGCTCTACTTCTCCGGTTGCTTTACAAAAGCGACATACCTATAGTCTCGATAGCTGTTTCTAATAATTTTAGTCGTATCAAGTTTTTCCTAGATTGTAATCAATCCTGGTATATTAGTGTTTTATTGTAAATCTTGTTACATATTTATAAGTAGTAGTACACCTTTGTCGAAAAAAAGTCTTTTTAAGGCAAATCTGTCATAAACTTAAGACGGGTCAAGTACATATCACTTGTGTATATAAGAATGTATACGGAAAAACAATATATTTGTCTTAAATACACAAGTGGTATGATACTCAGCAAAGCTTAAAACGGATAGTGCTTTCAACATACTCTAGAGTGTAGGCTCGGATGCACATTTGTTAATTCCTTTCACAATTGACATCGTGTGATATTTTGAACAAACGTATTTAGTTTTTTGAGCAACATCAACTATGGATCAAAAACTAAGGCTAAATCTATCTAATAAGGAAAAACACACATAAACAACACGCACTTACCTCCGATGATAAGTTACATAGAGTAGTAAAAAAACACATGTATTCGAGAATCTCACCAACAATCACGATGGATTGCTAATAGGGTTGCAATTCTAAGAACAAGATGGAAAAGGGCATTAGACACATGTGGTAACAAAAGTGGAGCATTTAGGAAGAGCGAAAAACATTTACACTTCACTTACAAAGATATTTGTATGGTATAAAGAATTTTAAAAGAATTGAAAAAAATTGAGTTTCATCTTGTTGCAACAAGAGCCTTAATCCCAAAATGATTCGGGGTCGGTTGTCATGAATCTTCTTTTAGAACCGTCCATAGATGATCACACACCTCAAAATGCGAAAATATATAAAAGGAAATGTGCAAAACAATAGGGGGAATGAAACATAATACAAGAGTCAAGGTAAACTTATAGGTTTTAAAATCGAAGTTCGGATTTCTTTTGTAAAAATTTAGAATTTAAATCGAGAATAAAGATTAAAACAATTATTAATATAAAAGAAAGTTGTTGGTAAAAAGATGTAATAAATCTAAAAAGAACAAATAAATTTTTAAGAATTAAATAAAAACACTACATATTTCAAAATTTCGATTCATGTCCATAATTGACCAAGTTTCATCTTGTTGGATAACATTACGTCTAATGATTATAATTAAGACACGGTAGGCAAGGCAATATAGGCTTTGGAGTATAGTGGTCAAACAAGTCGAACAAGGCAAAGCTCCAAATGTTGACGATGTTATGAAGGTGGAAAACCAAAATTACATTTTGTCATTGAAAAAGTAAGAGACTGTCTTTTTTTTAAAAAGGTACTTATATTCACTTTCAAAAGCATTGGGCCATACCATAGGTGTAAGTGTGTAACCCTTGGAAATAGGGGAGGGGGAAAAGGGAATTTTTAACTTATCCAACCAAACCCTTTTCCTCCCTTTATTAACACTAGAAAACATGAAATATATGACAAAATTCGTGTAGTCAAATATTATCCACAACAGATTCAAGGCAAGAATAGAGGATGAGGTTCAAAGTTAAGGATATGATTTGAATGAAAAATCAGTTTGAATATAGTCTAAGGGACTACGCAAGACACTATCATATATCCAAGCCTTTTGCCAAGCTTAGTGCTGAGAGTTTTGTTCGAAAATCAATATCTCAAGTTCTTCCTCTAAATTTATGATTATATATGGATGGATACCCTAGCAATGCAGTATCATGCAAGGGGAATGCTTAACTGGGTGTGCGTCCAAGTGTCGGACTCGACTATGATATGAAACAAATTCATTTTTACGGTCTAAAATGAAATGTTTGAATGTCCTATCAATGTCGCGAATGTCGAGTGTGCGCGAGTAACATAGATTATATCTACTCTCAAATCTGACTTGTCACCACTAACATGGCATATCTCTCAACTAGGTAATATCTTTGGGAGAGGAAAGCTATAAATCTTTTATCGTCAATTTGACATAAAATGAGCTTACTAGCTTAGAACTGGGTAGAGTATAACATGCACAAGTTTGAGGTTAAGGAAATACAATCAATCAAAGCTTCTTATCTAATAATCTAGACCTTTTTTTTTCTTGTGATTACAACTACAAATGAAAGTCAATTGATATAACTTTTGTTGAAGAAATCATGTTCTAAAAATGCATTCAGTTAAAGAGGTATTGTGTCTCGAAGTTGGGCCAGGATCATGAATGTCTCTTAAAGTCCCATTCTTCCTCTCTATGCATATAAATGTTATTTCTGTAACCTTCCTTCTTTCCTAAGATGATGTCGAATGATCCGAAGTTAGCTGGGATCAGTTAAGCTCATATTTCTATAAACCATTGTATAAATCTGATTTGATGATAAATTGAACAAAAATTGGCTTATGCAAAACTTTTTCTTTTCTCGTGTTTTTCTTCCTTTGTAGCGCATTATGTAGAATGTCTACGGCATTCATATTCTTTTTAACTGTTTTTCAATTCGGTCCTTTTGAATGCTCCTCAAAATCTCTGAAAATTCTCACAAAACAAGCCTTTGTTACCCCATTGTCACAAAATGTCATTTACCCCCATTTCTATGTAGCACAACCCCTTTCCAATCCGATTTTTAAAACCATGTATGAGTATATATATCAATGTAAAAGGTTTTATATGATCAATCCAAGTCAAATATAGTGCCTCTTTCATTATGCATTATGAGGATGAACCACATACTTTTTTTCAGAAGGCACGAGGCACACTTTTTTTTTGTAAACAAGTTTGTATTGCGGGACATTTTTTTTTTTTGCAGTGATACGTGAGAAGCTAACCTATAAGTGAGAGTAAAAACTAGCAATAATGTTACAGAAGGGAATAACAAAAGAACTACAAGTCAAAAATGGAAACTACGTAGTTGTATGTATTGCTAGTTGCGTCTTACAACAATGCACGTCCTTGAGACCCACCTTTTAAAACTCAGGATCCCGGCGTTTTGTGACCTAAAGCATGTCCAATGTTTTTAGTAGTGAGACTTTTTCGAGCTTTTTTTAATTTACAGTACTGGCGTCGTACTAATATGGAATTGTTGATAAGTATAGTTGTTGGTCGTGGACTAGTGGTGCTTAACTTTTTCATTTTGTTAAAAGCTTGTTGGTTGAAAATAGTGTAGTTTTGCTATTAATTGAAGATATTGCTACCAATTTTGATTAGTTACTCACTGTAGATTGATGTTTTTTTAAGGCCGTATTGTTTTGCACCTTGAATTATATTATATTTGGGTTTTTGTTAGTTACTAATTGCAGTTTCTTTTGGCTTAATTTAGGTTAATATATTGACACATACTGCTGAAGTTACCTTGAAACGTGAGAAACTGAAGGATATTTCCGCTTTGAAAAAGGAGCACTCTGCTCAAGACCAAAGGGAAATCTTTGATAAGGTGCTCCCTGAAAATTGTGGTGGAGAAATAAAATCACCAGGTTTATCCGATGAAGTGGAAAATCATGCATCTGACCGAGGGTCTGATGGGTTGTGTGAGACCCATTCTTGTTTGAGCAATAAGTCAACAAACTTAACCCAATTGGATGATAGTAATGAATGCTCAAAAGCAAAGTTAGTAGATGGCGAAACAGATCCAGGCATTGAAGGAGGTGATCCTGATAATACTTTTGGCAATGAAGCATCTGTTCGTTCTTCTATGGAAGTTGAAAGTTCAGAGCATTGCAGTGGAGGTGCTCTTTGGGATATTTTCCGAAGAGAAGATATCCCTAAGCTAGAAGATTTTTTGAAGGCCCATTATCGAGAGTTTAGGCACACTTATTGTGCACCACTAAAAGAGGTAAGTTTGAGGCTACATGTTAAATTTAATCCATAATTTTTTTTAATTAAATTAAGTACATTTCGTGAAGTCCAGAAGTTGCTGGAAATGTCATATGGGGGATTAATTATTTCTGCTACTGTACTAATTATCTCCTGAATAATCTATGTCATGTTTTCTTTTCTTTTAAATGTGTTAGGTCATTCACCCTATTCATGATCAAACGTTCTACCTACTTGAAGAACACAAAAGGAAACTGAAAGAGGAATATGGTACGTGCATGATGATTTTAGGCATAATAGCATGAATTTATTTTCTTGCCCAGCCTTGTTTCGTCATTTACTCATTTATATTGTGAAACCTTGCCCCCAATTCTGCTTTTTGAATCTGAATCCTATCCTGTATTTAGGAATTGAGCCTTGGACATTTGTTCAAAATCTTGGAGAAGCGGTCTTAATTCCCGTTGGCTGTCCTCATCAAGTTAGGAACTTGAAGGTACCATTGCTTGGCTTCCATGATCAGTTCTTTAACCTTATAAGATAGGTTATTTGGAAGTGGGTTTCTATGCTTTGCTGCTAGTGCAGTAAGAAGTTTTTTATTGTTTTCTTTACTCGGCTGATGTTTTGCGGCCAATTGATTTTTTTATTATTTTTATTATTTTTATTTTTTTTACAGTCATGCATAAAAGTGGCTCTTGATTTTGTGTCTCCTGAAAATACTCAAGAGTGTATGCGGCTATCTGAGGAATTTCGTCTTCTGCCTCAAAAGCACAGGGCAAAGGAGGATAAATTGGAGGTACATTCATCACGCGTTGTTGCAATGTTGTCGACCCATTGTTGTTCTTTTGCCAGGATTAGAAATAGAATAAATATTTCTGGATAGGGATTTAATGCCCTTTTCTATGTAGGTGAAAAAGATGACTATATTTGCTGCAGAGAAGGCTGTGAAAGATATTATGAAGTTACAAAAGAAAGCCCAAAAGCTAAAGCCTTCTTAAGTAAGCTTCTGCTTTTAATTTTTATCTGCATGACTCGATTTTCTACCAAATGACCGATTACAACTTCTGTTATGCGTTATAAAGCTTGTGTGCGATTATACTGGTTTATTTTTGTGAAATGATGTTCTATTTAGCGGGTGTTGGTAGTAGAGGAACATTTGTTGTCAATTCATCACTATTAGCTTTGTTTACTCAGAGAGACATATATTATTTCCTAAAAAGTTTGTTTCTGTTTGCAGGCTATGGTTACAAAAGGCAAGCAACTCTGCTAAACGGCCAGGCATCGTGTGTTGACTCCTCTCATGCTACTGAAGTGGTATTTTTTTTTTTTTTTTTGGATATTCACCTAGTGTCTTACTACATGGTAAAGTACATATGCTAATTAAGGAGTCGAATGCGGCGTAATATAATGTCTGATTTTGTAAAGATGGGAGCAGTAACGCTATGGGCGCCTTTTGTTTTGGTGTTGACCTGATGGCAGGTTGTAGGCTTGTAGTGCACTAGTGCCTGGTGAAGTAGATCGAATAATTAGATGAATGTGATCAACGTTTTTACTGCTAATATCTCAATGAATTGCATGAATTATCTTTGTGACGAGATTATCCAGGAATTACATTTACTCATGTTACCCAACTCCTAACAAATACCGAACCCTGAACTTCTTGATATCTTGTCAATGTTCTCCATTTACGGCCAATCTATCCTCTATGATTGAAAGTATTTTCAACGACAGAGGTCGTTGAGCCTGTATAGAGGGTGGGGCCGTGGGGAATACGAGATTTAGCCATTTAGGTGGCTGGCTGCTTGGCGATTGCATCAGGTATAGCAGTGTAGGATGGAGCGATGATGAGCAAGTTGAAGACACTTGAAAATGAACTTCATACCCTGTTTTGCATTCTATTCTTTCGTTACCTATTTTTTTTTTTTTTTTTTATTATTATTAATTGGTAAATCATGGGGATTATGATAAAAATTGAAAAGTTGTATGAGGTAATAAATTATTTTGGGTAGGAGTTGAAATGGTTGTAAATTTTTTGCCGAGGTCGTTTTGGATAAAATTGTCAAGATCGAAGGTAATGGAATAATGTAGGATCATATATGGGGTGATTAATATTACTATAATTGAGGGTTTGATTTTTACCGGCAACATAGTGTGTTCTTTGCGCCGAAAAAAAAATAATTATTGCTAATATTTTTTTTTATTACATAAAAGTTTAAAGGTAGACCTTGCCACTTCAAGATTAGGGTAAACGACCTGCCTCTTAGAGAACTTATAATGGTGTTTACAGATCGCCTCACAATAGAGAGATATTTATCGAAACCCTAATTTTATGATTAGAAGGTGATTTTTTTACCATTAGGATTAACCGTTGTTGGTATTAATAATAATAATAATAATAATAATAATAATAATAATAATAATAATAATAATAATAGTAGTAGATTATTGTTCATAGCTATTGAAATAATAAAATGATAATCAAAAGATTATGTGAAATGTTAAAAATAGTAAAAATAGGAAGAAAGTGTGAATTATATCAAGTTTATACTCTATTTATTACTATGTTTTTTGTTTAATTTACTCCCAACAAATAGAAATATATTCGTTGAAATAATAAAATTCAACAAAAGAAACAAACAACAATTAATTGAAATATATGGCCTACCCATGGAGCTCTAAAAAAAATTGAAAGTCCTGCTAAAATTTAGCAATTTGATTTTAATATTTGTATAGAAATTAGAATACTGTATATTGATTAAATCCCAAATTATTAGTCCAATCTTGTCATCCATAAACCGTTTAATTTAATGCCAATATTGAATATTGAAAATGATATATATTATATAATAGACCTTCTAGATATTCAGCAACGGCTGCTCATATGCTCATCCCAAGAAAAGTCTTCTAATTAATAATCTGCAATTTCGAAACCAAAGACCATTCCTTTATTCTTCACAAATTCTTGTTTCAGATGATTATTTCAGTCTTATTAAAAAGACACCGTCATGCACTAATTACTAATTAGTCATCAAATAAGAGCAATTAATTTTATTTTATTTTTGTCATTTTTATTTAAAAAAACTGATTTTGTATTAGTTTCATGTTGGTGTTATCACACATTCCCTCCAATTCCATCATTTTAATACATTTAAAAAATACGTGAGAAAATTTTGAAAAATGCATATTCTATTCATATTGAATTTATCTTCTTATTTGATTTTGCAGGAATTTAAATAATTCCTTTGTCATTTTGAAAATTCTTGTTATGATGGAACTAAATATTTTTACTATGCTACCATTGTCTTATTTTAAGTAATCGTATCTGAATTTTGATATTAAAAGATCAAATGGGAAGATATATTTAATAATAAGATGATATTCCCTATATACTAAAATAATAGGTGAATTCACAAGTTTAGCTCCAAAAAACATTTTTTAAATAAGAAAACTACGATAATTTAATTGTTTTTACTAAATAAAAAAATTAATAATTATAATATATTTCATTATATAATTTTTTCTATTAAAATTAATCTTTTCATTAAATTATATATTTTCACTAAACATTAAATTATAATATTTTAATTAAAATATAAATAACTAATATAAAACTAGAAACTATTAAATCTTTTATTGATCCTATTATTTAAGAATGACTTGATCCATACTATGTATAAACAAAACTATAAATCGTTTTGATTACTTTCATGACAAAAAGAAATTAAAAGAATTTATAAAATTGGAATCGTTAGCTTTGTAGTATAAAAAATACGTTTTAATTCAGCACATTGCTCAATTCGTTTGAATTAACTTTTAGTTTTACTTTTTTTTTTTTTCTCGAAACAAAATACAATAACGAGAAAATGAACAAGTAGTGAGCTACCACTATTATTTTACAGTTTAATTTTACTTGGTTTTCTTGAATAATTTTACAGTTCAATTTTTTTCTCATATCAAAATATAATTACGCGAAATATGAAAAATTATTAAGATGTTAATTTATGATTAAGTAATACAAAAATAAAATTTTTTATAAAAACCGCGCATTTATTACGCGAGATCTAAACTAGTTTTCTAATATAAAGATAAAGTGTGTCTCTCTTAAGAAACAATATTTGTCTTAAAACTAAACCGGTCAAACAACACCATCTGATGTATAATATACAAACTGCACTTAGATAAATAGAGACCAGCTTTTGTTATTCCCCCGGACAATTAAACTTTTATCCTAGATATTTATTTAAAATATTTTAAAATTAAGACGGATATATCTGAAACAAAACAAAATCAGTGATTAAGATAACCTCTTGGCATACATTTTTCAAAGTAATAATTCAATATTAAGAGGTCCACAATGTTTGACCTGATGATAATGATACGTATGCGACCATTTGTTTACCTTTTTTTTTATAAGGAATATTTTAATCAAAGACAAACAAATGATTGAGATTGTGCAGTTAAATTGCTCGAAATTCCACTATAAATATGAGAGCAAATAGCAAACATTTATATCAACCTCCTTCATTTCACTAGCAATCCTCAATTCAAACATCTTATATTTCTCCATTTAGCCTCTTAACAAAATATCGATCATGGGAGTTTCAACACACACAATGGTCGATTGCACTAGCCCTGTGGCCGCGGCTAGGTTGTTCAATGCTTTCTGCATTGATAACCATAATTTCATGCCAAAAGCGTTACCCGATTTTGTTAAAAGTGTAGACGTTATTCATGGTGAACCTGGTACCGTTGGGTCTGTCAGACAACTCAACTTCCCTGAAGGTCGGTTTAATTATATTTTTCTCCTTTTAACATAATAACAAAGTATACATGTCAGATGTACTACCTCCTCAGATGTATAATCTATGAAGTGTATTTACCTTTCTCGATTCATCAACGTTTAAGTATTTGTAACCAGTAATGGGATATTTTATGCAGGGAAACCTTTCAAGTACGCGAAAAACAGAGTAGATGAAATTGACGCAGGGAAGTTCTACTGCAAGTACACCACAATTGAAGGTGATGTACTTCGTCAAAACATAGAATATGTAGTTAACGAGAGCACCTTCGAGCCTTCAGGGAACGGGACTCACTACACAATGGTTGTACACTACCACACAAAGGGAGATTTTGTGGTGACAGAAGAGCACGTGGCAGCTGGAAAAGAGAACATYAAGAAGATGTTCGACACCGCTTCCGAATACCTCGCTGCCAATCCTCAGCTATATGCTTGAATTGGTCTCATTAATCAAGGATATCATATGGCTATATAGAGAATATATAAGATTTTAATTGTGTTTTGTGTGTGTATTGTTGCTTTTGTAAACAAAATATGGTTTTTTTTTTTTTTTTTTTTTTTTTTTT
>VHZZ01001518.1:93611-106729 GCA_009801015.1 Silene noctiflora | reverse complement strand
TTCGTTTTTACGAGTATATTATAAATATCTAACTTTTATAATTTTTGCTAATACGTAGCTAACGATATTTACCGCGTAAAATACGTCTTGGCAAATGTGCAAAAAGAAAGTGGTAGTGTGGAGTTGAATGAAGGGAGTACATTTGTCCTTGTGTATGACATTGAATTTACATTTTGTGAGTCATTCAATTCACTACAACTACAACTTTCTCCATTCCGGTTGATAGAACTTAGTAACTATACTAGTGTCAATTCGCATGCGAGTGCACAGTTTTTAGATTGTGATGTATAGAGAAATTAGGATTTAATAATTAAACTTTAAATTCAGCATAAGGGTCTACAATAATTAATGTCTAGTACTCTTTTCGTCCCAGTGTGGCTCAGCCTGCCTCCGCCACCAAGCCGGTTCAAGGTTGAAGATTCATATGGCACCTCAGGCACTCCAGAAAAAAAACAAGAAAAATGGCCGCATTTCAGTCTGGCAGACCACGGACAGGTTCAAGGTAAAGGTGGCCGGCCTGGCCCAAATCTACACGGCCAACCCAAACCCCGCCTGTGACCACTTCAGGCCGTTTGAGGAAAGAAAATGAGGACTGTTACTGTTATCTCAAAAAGTAATAATTTGCAATACTTGCAAAATACAGAAGGTAATAATTTGCAAGAAGATAGTTCAGACAATCAACACCTACAAATATTGGATGATTTTCATATGGTTCAGAGACTAAAC
Source organism: Silene noctiflora (assembly GCA_009801015.1). Taxonomy (NCBI): domain Eukaryota; kingdom Viridiplantae; phylum Streptophyta; class Magnoliopsida; order Caryophyllales; family Caryophyllaceae; genus Silene; species Silene noctiflora. The sequence goes on along the minus strand of VHZZ01001518.1, from coordinate 106,003 downwards.
AAAAGTGGCTTCTGCTATCACTTGTCAGATTCTTCAAATATTTAGATTTCCAATAATCTAATGAAAAGCCTCTGCTTCTTCGGTAAAGTGCTTCAATAGATCTTCCAATGCCATCGGTGAATGCTCATTTTTATCCCTAATCCTCACTGTTACCTGCATACAGTATGACAGCAACCCATTTTACTCAGACACGTAAACTAACACTCTCAATTATCGCTCAAACCCTTATCTGTCAAAGGCTTTACTGGTCAGTCAGTGCTGCCAATTTTTTTCATGTCCTTTTTGTCACTGCAACAAAAGGACATTTTGGCAGCACCAACACATTAGCATTAAGACTCGATTTGACCAAGTGACTAACCAGTACATCATTTTGACACGTGATCCCAATTTCGGAAACACAACTTTATTTTTAATCAAAATCACAAATACGGTTTTAAGATCATGACCAACATGACATGAATGAGGCAACAACAAATATATCGGAGAACCAGCGAGCCGTGCATGAGACATTTTCACATATGAAAGCTACAGCATATACTTAGGCACTCTTTATTTAATAACATGGTTAACCAATTTGTCTCACGTATCAACGTATGATGTAATTTTGTGATTCAAAAACTAGTCGTTCAGCCATTTAAAGACTTGCTGTTAATACAACATGACTTCTGGCAATTGCACCAATTAAAAGATTAGACTTGCTCTTAATACAACATGACTTCTAGCAATTACGCTAATTAAAGATGTACTGAGGAAAGTGAGGAAAGAACATACCACCCTGTTCTCAGCATCTTTTTCCCCAACTACCAGTATATAGTTATATTGTGACATCTGAGCTTCTCTCACCTAAAGGACATAAAATACAATGCAATTAATCCCCATATCATACGTACAAAATGACAAGATCAGATCTCCGCAATTAGGAAAACCTAGAAAAATTAAGCAAGAAAAATTGATTCAAACGTAAAAGATATGTGGTACAAAAAGCAGATGAATTATTATTTAGACGGGACTGTTGCACTTGTATAGCATTTGGGGTCACTTCTCATTAATCAAACAAGATAAGATAGCACAATGCAGATGTAGCAGTGATATGACTAAGCAGCAGTTATTAACAGTCACACACTAGTACACGACTACAGAAAAGTCTTCAATATTTGTCAAGATTGAGCTTTCCGAACCACAGTAGACTTTAATATTAAAAAATCCAAGCATTATTCCAGAACACATTCAGATGTAAATGCACCAACCATGCTGCTATAATGCATCTATGTACACATTGTACTCATAACTCACTGTACGCTCCTCCAAAGAAAAGAATAATTACAGAGTAAAAGACAGCTGGATACAGAATAACTAACACAAGTAAATAAACTATTATCACACTGAAAACTTAACGTACCTTTTTGTTGATTGTTTTATCGCTTATATCTAAATCAACAAAAAAGCCAGCCTTGTGGATCTGATCACGCACCTACAAAACAAATAAAATTTACTTCAAATTTATTAGCAAACGTGTAAAATTCAGTGATTCGCGAAAAGAATCCCCCACCCAGGGTAGATCCTGCCATGGACAAAATCTCAGAAGATCTTGACCTATGCAGCCATTTCTCTAACATTTAAAACAGTCAAAACAAAACCCGAATAGTGCACAGTGCTACAAAAATAGGAGATAAATGTTGCTAAGTAACTAAAACTTGAGGTATCCCTTCAAGAATTTATCATCCTGAATACAACAAGACAAGGATTTACCTCCAGAGCATAGGCTGCGGATCTTTCAGAGACTGTGCATACTACAGCTTGACGAGGACTAAGCCAGAAAGGCCATTTCCCCTTATAATGTTCCAACAGAATGGCAAACATTCGCTCTACTGAGCCAAGGATGGCCCTGTGCAGCATAACAGGCTTCTCCCTTTTAGCTTCATCTTCGGCTGAGTAAGACAAGTTAAATCGCAGTGGGAGTTGGAAATCCAGCTGCAAAATTAACTTCACATGTCAGACAGTGTCACAGAAGAAAACCAATCTCTCTTGGTGCCTCCAAATCTATGAATGCCACCCACTCAGTGCTCGTTTTACTGTTATATACTCCCTCCGATCCAGACAAATGGTAACGTAGGGAAAAAGTGGTTATTTAAGAAAAGGTGGAAAAGTGAGGGGTAAGGTAGGAAAATTTGATTGGGACCACATGGGTTTATGTGGATTAAATAGGTAGTTTGTGAGTGGGTGAGTGGATGATAAAGTTGTAAATAGGTAGTGGATGTAAGGGTAATTTAGTCTTTTTTCATGCCAAATATGGTATGTTACCATTGGTGTGGATCATCCATTTTAGGTAAGTGTTACCATCTGTCTGGATCGGAGGGAGTATATTCTATTACTTGTCCAAATGAAAATAGAAAAATAATACTCTAAAAGACCGTAGAAGGCTATAACAGAGAACAGCTGACCTGCAAAGTTGCACACTGGAATTTCCGTTTCAAGGCATCAGAAACACTGATATCTATCTTAGGCCCATAAAATGCACCATCTCCTTCGTTTAACTGTACCAAAAGACCCAACAAGAAGAAACGTTAATGTAGAATGATGTACTATACAAAATAGGCCTAAGCCACACCCGCAAAGGAAAAAGAGTCCACTTAATAGTTAATAGGCCCAAAAGAGGTTTTGACGATAGGGGGAGTAACTCGGTTTGGTAGAGAAGCTTCACGTTTGGCTTTCTGCAAACCTTTTTCTTTTTACCCCATTTTACAAATGCACATTTAACTTGCAGAACAAGATGAAACTTTAGATAACAAACGAGCAAAAATGATAGAAGAAATAAATAGTTTTTAGAGTGCAAGTTCCACTATCTAGAACTCATGATCGAATGAACTGTTGCCTAACAAGCCAACTTTAAAGTTTAAAATAGCTTCAGCACTTGGGCTTTTTGTCTATAGCCCATCTTAATATAAAATAATATCAAGCATAGTGCCTCTTAGAAGTTCTGTTATTTACTAGAAGGTGAGAGCAATGACTATTATGTGCTGAATGGTGATAATTGTGTATTCTCATTTGTCCGGAGGCCCTTAGATTAGACAGCATATAGAGCACATAATAAGGAACTTAAGCAAGTATTTGACCCAGATATGAAACCGACAATCAACAGATCCTTTTGACTTATGAAGCATAATGAACCCTTTAATTCTTCAGTCCTCAGAAACAATTAATTGAGAGATCAACACCCTCTGGAATTTTCAATGATTCAATGTATGGCAGTAGTTTTACTAAATTTCATTCCGGTCAAGGGATCTCTTTTGATGCATCATAGACAAGGAGATTCCCTCGAAGAGATGCAGCAGGCGTTTTAACAGATACAGCCTCCTTGAGAGTAAGGTTGCATAAGTCAGATACTGACTCCTAATCCCGCCCAGGCAGGAGCCTTTAAAACATTTGAGGCAAGGGTATTTATCATGTTACGACTTAGGAGACAGTAAGACGAAGAGATATCAATGATGGGAAAAATAAGGCGTTCATTCAAAGCCAAAATCCATGTTTCACTCTAATTTGTTCAATAAATTAAGTCACAAGTATGAAAAAAACTTAACCAGCCAAAACAATGCCTCATTTGACTGCTTACACATGAAGAGCACTAACACCGGGATACAGACTCGATAAGTTAAGATGCAACTAACATCAGCCACTAATAGCGCTAAAATTATACAGTACTACAAGAAAGAAAACCGAACATTCCTAGTTATGTAGGTAAAACGTACGGAAAAGCTCCATAGTACGAAACAGAAATAAAACGGTTCTTTTCTAGTTCTGTCATTCTTTCGAGAGAACGCGAGGGGGGAAGTAAAAGAAAAAAACAAAACAGAAGTAGTAGTAAGGGAAGCAAAGAAACAAATATAGTACCTGCCATGGTTTACCAAATTCATTGAGAGCTTCTGTAAGTGCAGCCTCGGCCTTATCCCATGTCTGTATCTCTCCAAGGAATTTCTCTGGTCTCTAACAAAATAAATGCGCAATATGGGGTTAACCAGTACATTTTCAACACAATTCAATAAAATAAGACTGGGGAAGGACAATCATAGTAAGAGGAGGCGAGGTCAATATTGCATCCATAATAGTTTGGCCAACTGTTTAAACTAGCACAAACTTTAATGGCTTTTCTACATAACATGGCACTAATACACGAAGCAGAAACATACTGTTGACAGCTTAAGCTCATATGTAAACCCGAATACTTCATACACATAATTGATAAAGTCTAATGCCGCCCTGACTTCATCCTTCACCTGCATAAAATATTGGAAATCAATCATTCAATATACATGTGAAAACAGGAGAAAAATAGCTTTTAAACCAACAAATCCAAACTTACCTGACTTTCCCGGCAGAAGATATGTGCATCATCCTGTGAAAATTGTTAAATACTAATTAGAAACAATACACCTTCCTGACAAAAGATTGAAATAACAATAAGGCTAGACACACACAGCATTTCTTCGGTACACACGCAAGGTGTCCATACAAATACGGTAAATGATTTAGCAAACACAATCCCCATGGAAAACCACTTATGCCCCCATAAGAGGTAAACCAATCCCACAAGGAATGGCTATAATGGAGGCACATAAAAAGTTAATAAAGAACCAATAGCAAGCTATTATGGCAAGTTTAATATTTCCTTCGTCAATGACATTCCTGCCTAAATCGTTCCAATGCTTTTGCAGCAAATAATGGAGTTACTTTTTGTCCAGGGGTCCACTTTCACATAGGCATTTCCACCAACCCAGAACTCTGAGGCTGGCATTTCATGTTAAGTGACAGAATAGCTAACTTTACCTGCTGGAATCTCCTGACTCGTGTCAACCCAGTGAGTGCACCGCTAGCCTCATTTCTGTGCAAGACTCCAAAATCAGCAAATCGGATAGGAAGTTCTGAAATACCATTCAGTGTGTCAGGAAATCGAACAATAAACCATAGGCTACAAGGTCTTTGTTAAAAAAAAGGTGGCAATCAGTAACCTACCAACTGGTCCGTACAGTCAGAAGAAACTAAGCAAATAATTAGTGCTACCAAATATCATATGAAAATTTTCTTATATATCATATACTCCCTCCTATTCACTATATTCTTCCCCTTTCCTTTTATCACAAGAAATAAGAAAGTGGATTTGGACCACACAAAACACACTACCCCACATGTAAATGAATTTGGACCACACAAATCAACCCAAAAAAGGAAATAGGGAAGAAAAACCGAATAATCCGAAAAAAGAAACAGGGAAGAATATAGTGAATAGGAGGGAGTATAAATCAAAACTATATGATGGATTCCAGAACGTAATGAGACGCCAATCCATCTGAAATTCATAGCATCAAACATTCTGACAATACTATGACAGAGCATTCCAAGTATATCTGGTATATACCTCTGTAAGAACGCACTCTATGCTCAAACATCAAACAATGCCCGGGGCAGTTCATTGGTTTAAGCCCAAACTCCTGTTTTTCAATCTGTACACCACATCAGATAAGAAGTTTAAGAGTCAAATATTAAAAAAACGCAAAATATATATATATTACAAAACAAGAAGACATTCACAATTTGCAAACAACAAAAACAAGTTTTTCACCATCGCATATAGGAACCCATAATGCCTGAACAGTTTTGATATAAACTAGCAACAAAGGCCAAACTATTCACAGCCTAAGACATTCAGTACTTGGGGAAACAATAAGCACGGGGTACGGGACCAGGCAAAGACTTACAACACCAAGTCCTGTCTAGTAAAAGCAATGTATTTGAAAAGCAGGTTCTGTTGTCAAATGAAGTGAGGCGTGAGATACACTCAAAAACAGCCAGAATTCACCTCGTGTAATTCATCACACACAGAATCACACGTGGTTTGAAGCAAGGTTTATCATGTCACTGTTACTCCTCAATCTTTACTACAGCCTGCTCATTTTTATAAAGGTCTTATAATTCTCCATTTGTAACTACTACTGCAGAATGTTCTCTCTTCAAAGTTTTACAATAAAGTACAAGTGATACGACGAAGGTTTTGCCTAGTATCTTAGATGGTGTTACCACGTGTCACGTGACTATAGATAACAGCAAAAACCTCCAGAAATTAACTTCAGAAGCAACCATGGATTTGAAAGAATACTTACATCCAATACAAACATATTCTCCTTGTAATTCGCAGCATGTCCAGAAGTCTCCCAGAGTTGCATATTGTAAATGTTTGGAGTGATAACCTAACAAAAGCATGAAACATTTAGCTCCACAACAGAAGTACAGCTTGACCGAAGCCATACAACAACTAACCTCTTCATAGCCTCTATTCCTGTATTGACCACGAATGAATTCCATCAACTTATTGTAAATACGAGCACCTTGTGGAAGAAAAAACCAGCTTCCTGGACTAGAATTCAAAGAGAGATAAGAGTTAAGGAGACACCTAATATAATAAAGTACAAAGTTCATCTGATTGCCACACATAATTCATTTATGCATACCTGAGGGGGTGACAAAAGAAAAGCTCCTGTTTCACACCCAATAGCCTGTGATCGTACTTTTTTGCTTCCTCCAGCTGCTTAAGATATTCCTATAAGAAGATTCTGAAAATATTAATGAATGTACCACGCTAATGCATGTCAACCTACAGTAAGCGACCTGGCCAATGATGTATCAATAAAATAACGTGAACCAAATATGAATGACTGCATCATACATTCCATAAAAAAACGCTGTATTGACCACATATTTAAGAGCAATAGCATCGATACTAAAATGAAAGGTTTGCATAAATTCAAAAACTATAAATCTGAGCATGGGTTAATATGTTATACCTTCAAACGTTTTGAATCAGGGTAGGAGATACCATACACCCTCTGCAAGCTTTCACGATTTCTATCCCCTCTCCAGTAGGCAGATGAAGCCTAGTAAGTTCAATAGAGAAGCATTAAAATTTGTAAATTTCGATAAAATATCACAACTGCAGCTAGTTATACTCACCTTCAAGCAACAAAGTGCTTTAACGAAAGATGTATTGGGTATGTGGGGACCTCGACAAAGATCCACTAGGGGGCCACATCTGTATACTGTGATGGTTTTATCTTCGGGTAGATCATTGATTATTTCAACCTGACCATGCATATAAATTAACACAATATTCAGCCACAGCGTTTAAAGAAAACACAGCGTTTAAAGAAAAAGTATATCTAAGTAGATCATGTCTAGACATTTCAACCCTCAGGACATCTAAAGGTACCCAAAAAATGAACACCAAAGAACTTACCTTAAATCTGTTATCAGAGAATATTTCAAGCGCCTGTTCTCTTGTCACTTCAATGCGCTTGAAGTATTGTTTCCCCTACACAACAAGCAACTCCAGATAAACCCCCATGAAATAGAATACAGGGTTACTTGAACAAACTACTAACATCAACACTCTTTTGTCTGTATATGTGAGGTAAAACGGAATCACCAAGAACGAAAGAATGTTACTTAAAATAACTACTTCCACCAATATCATTGATTTTCTTTCTACTCGGTGCCAAAATAGAACGCAGGTGTGGTAAACAAGCAAACACAAACCATCATCAGAGAAGAATAGTACAAGGTTCAGAGAAGGATAGTACAGGTTCAATTACTAACAACAACATGCAGCTAATTCACTATTACCAATATACGAGTCAGTTACATCTAAAAGTGATACACTGAGACCATTTTTACAGCTTCAAGCACATACTGAGCCACACATATAAATAACAAGAATATCAAAGAGTAAAGCTGGAAGGAAAACCATACTGCAACAGCTTTTGCTGCCTCCGCCTCAATTTGTTTAAAGTGATCCTCGTTCAAGCTCAATTCTCCATAAAATGCATCATAATAGAAACCCTGTCCAAATTTTTTCAAGCGTTGTATTAAGGACAAACAAAACCATAATTACCTGAAATTCTGCTACATGTAAGAGACAAGATAACAGTTTAACACTTGGTTTTTCTTTTTTCTGCTTTCAAGAGAAAAACCAACCCAACAGGCGATAATTGCAACAAGCACAATGCAGTGGAACAGTGAGTTGGTTAACTTGACCAGAAACAACTGACATACCACTGATTCTGTATCCACTACGTCAAATCGTTACTATGTTGTATAAAGATATGCCATGACATATACAAGATATACTCCAACAATAAACTACACCTGTATAAACTTGTGTAATTAGCCCCTTAAAATAGCACATGATAAAAAAAAACATGATCAGTTCAATTACAGACCTCAAACAAATCTCAATTCTTAAGTATACCCATACAATTATTCTATATTTTAAACAGTTGAACGTAAAATATGTAAATCTAGACATTGTCAGGGTTGAGCAATTTCTAACCAAGCTTAATCATTCTACTTTAACATGTCCTAACTCCTATGTAATAAAAACAAGGGTGAACTGCAGACCCAATTTAATTCGCAATATGTCCGTCATAACTTTGAAATCTAGAGTGCGGATATCATTGATGATTGATGATGCTTTACAAAATAGGCTACACCTAAAAAAAGAATACAATATTGTGTAATCGGGTTTCTATGATCCGAATTCAGAAATATAATAAATGCACGATTGCATTCACAAGATCATCAAAAGAAGACATATACACAGTAGCAGCAGAAATAAATCTAAATTATATTGATAAAACTCCGACCACCAAAAGGTGAAACGAAACTCACCTCTCCTCGTGTAGTACAAGGTCCAATACATAGTTTGCATCCATACTCCTGCTCCAAAGCCTACAAAAAATCAAATAATCACAAAACGGAACTTCAACGATTAAAAATCACAGCAGTATAACAATGGAAAAACCGTAAACCTGGCCGAGAATATGAGCGCTAGAATGCCAAAAAGTATCTCTTCCTTCATCAGAATCAAAAGTATACAACTTCAAATCACAATCGCCTTCAAGTGGCCTATACATATCCCACAGATCTCCATTAACCCTAGAAATCAACGCATTGGAAGCTAAACCCTTGGAAATCAGCGCCGCAATGTCGAACGGAGTTGTGTTCCACTTCTTGCCTTCCTTGACATTCCCGTCCGGCAATGTAATCCTTCAAATTCACAATAATTAACGAAACACAATGTAATAATCATCAAAAATTGACGATAAAGAGGAAAAGAAAGAATTACCTAATGGTGTCGGCGGCGAGGGACTTGCGTTGTTTAGCTTGATCGGTTTGAATTTCTTCGAAAAGTCTGATACGCTTGGGAATAACGGCGTTGAGGTAGGCATTGTCTTTACGGAGGGGTGCAGAGTTGTCGCCATTAGCGGCCGCCATAGTTAATCAATCAAGCAAGGTGGGGAATAATGCGATGGGGATAATGTGGAACGGAGAGGGTTTAAGTTTGCAATTGAAAACCCTTTTTTGTGTTGTTGACTTAGGGTTGTTTATTTTTAAGTTACGATTTAGGTGCTTACTCTCCACGCAAATATTTTTTGCTTCGTATTTATATACATTTTTGTCATCTTTGAGAAATTAATCATATCGCAACGGTTTTTCTAATGTGTGTCCAATAAGCTAATTAAGGAAAAATTCTTAAGAATAAATCATTAGAAATTGATATACAAACTAATACAAGAATATTTACCCTAATTAATGAAATAATTTTGTAAATATTTCCCTAATTAGCTATTTTAGAAAAATCGAATTAGGAAAATGTCAACACGTTAATAACAGTGTAAAATACGAGAGATTGCCGATCAAATCCTCTATCTACTAAAATGATAAGAATTCTCACATTTATACCTCCAAAAATCATTTTTTAAAATTAAGTTAACTACAATTATGTGCATTTACTAAAAAAAACAAAAAATCATTAAATTATATCTTTTAATTAAAATTAATCTTTTCATCGAATAATATTATTTTTATCTAGCTCTAAATTATAATCTCTAAATTAAAATATAAATAAAATGTATACTCCATATTATCCTCTATTTTCTTCCTCTTTTGTGTGGCATAAGGATTAAGGAGAGGGAGTATAATATTCATAAATATAGTGGGTTTGGCAAATGGAGTGAGATAGGAATAAGTAGGATAAAATTAAATATTAATAAAGGAGATGAGTGGCGTTTGGTGAATGGAGAGAGGTAAAAGTATAATATTAATAAAAACTTTCCCAAAATAGAAATAGGGAAGAAAACCTGAATAATCCGTTTTAAGAAATAGGGAAGAAAATAGAGAATAAGAGGGAGTATAAAACTATAAATTGCCAAAAAAAAAATTGATACTGTTGTTTGAGAATGACGATACATACGACATACAAAACAAAACTGTAAATTACTATTATTACTTTGGCGACAAAAAAAAATTGAGAAAATTAAAAAATTGAAATCATTAGCTTTGTGGATAAAAAAAAATTTGTTTAAAATATATTTCAGCACATTACTCAATTCTCTGGATTAATTGTCAACAAAGCAAAATACAATTACCAGAAAGATGGAGAATTAACGAAATATCACAATTTTATAAGTAATTTATTTATAAAAAAACAATATATACGGTGCATTTATTGCACGAATCTAAACTAGTCTTCATACTAAAGTTTTTGAGATTAAATTATTTCGTATTTGATCCCAATATTTCAATTTCGAATATTTGAATATGCAAAAAAAATCGGCTATTCTTATATAATTTCTTTTCAGGCAGTACGGAGTAGCATAGAACGAACGCAATAAGAACTATTAGTTCAGTAAAAATATTTTAAGTGATGTTTATTCGATTCAAATTTCAAGATTTATTAACTAAACAATTTTGAGTGAAATTTTAATTATATCTAAGCTGTCTAAAATGAAAAAGTATTTTTTTCGATGCAGGTGTCTTGGGAATAACTAGAGGGAAAAATATATTTTTAACCCAAGGGTTTAGAAGAATAAAGATAGAATAATCAACTCAAGAGAGTCATAGCACAAGCCGGTATAGATGAAGCAAGAATGTTGGCTCGAGTTGGTACTAATTTTCCCCACGTATGCTTCGTTTCACAAGTCACAACTCACAACTCACAAGTGATGAAGGCTTAGCTATTTGGACCTATCACATGCCAATTCAATAAATGTAGTAATAACTAATAAGACACTCTTATCTACATTAGTCGAAATTTGAAGCTTAGCTTGACTACAAATAGACCTGGCAGATAGACCAATCAGGCTGGATCATGGGTATGCTACATACACAATTTCATTACGGAGTGGATTAAGCAATTGCGAATGACTTTTGACGGAGCATTTCGGCCTTGAGTCAATATGGGTCAAGTCACTTTAGATACTCATTGAGTCACTTAGGGTAGTATCATTTTCGAGCGAGTAGCAAAAACACTTTTATTAGTCATTTTCGAATATGAGTGAGCAACTTTCGATTAGTAATTTATTTAGCAAATATCTAAGGTCCACCGGGTGTACAAGAATGAGCAGAGAACATAGTTGGTATAGGCGGTATGACTATCAGGCGACCAATGTACAGAATAAACTTACAAAACCTAGAAGAGGAGATGTCGTGGCGTGATAAGAATCATTGCCCTAAAGTTGAATTTGCCCCGCTCGATACACAAGGCCTCTTGGCAACCAACCCCCAGGGTTACACGACGTTCGAGTTTAAGGTGTGCGACGAAGACTCGAAATGAGGACTACTAACAAAACGTTGCCAAAATATCAGCTTTGGAAAAGAAGGTGACTTGGAGAGAAAGAGAATGATCTTTTGGTGCATGTTGAAATGCTGCAAATTAGGGTATATATAGTAGAGGTAAGAAGGATCAAAAAACGTAATTAAGGCACCTTGAAAATTATTTGTAGAAGACTGGAAAAATTAAGTGATCGCATTTCAAAAAGCGACCTACGGCCCACACCGCGGGTGCTCTACCAGAGCCCAAAACCCATGCCCGGCGAGGCATGTGCGCGTGTGTTGGCGTAGAGCCTCTCTACTACTACTACGATACTACCACTATTACCACTACTACTACTGCTGCTACTACACACACACACACACACACACACACACACACACACACACACACACATATATAATTGGGTTGAAACCGAATAGTTAAAAACGATTAACACCTAGGAGGGGGAGGGAGTGAATTAGGTGTACCTTTTAAAAAAAATTACTTTAACTTGGTTAATTTGTAACACAGGTAAGAGATATGAAGTACTTGACTTGAGAAACTTAATGAATGATAAGTTCACAAGACGAAACAWCAAGCTTATGTCACAGTATAGATGAATGTGACACATAACTGCTGGAAAGGTTGTACGAGAGAGAAATAACGTAAAGGAAGATAAAAGTAAATGAACAAACAAACGATGTTTAAAAAATTGGTTCAGCCTCTACTCCGAGGCCTACGTCCAACCGTTATT
>VHZZ01001518.1:23125-73592 GCA_009801015.1 Silene noctiflora | reverse complement strand
AGAGAGAAAAATAAAAGTGATTAGTTAATGTTAATTTAAATTCACTAGGAAAATCAATTAATCAATTAATATGGATAATTAAAGTAGTTGTAATCCTATGCCTTTTTTTTAAATATATCATAATATTTTCGTTCTTAAATATATTAAACATGTCTGGAAAAAATTACGTTGTATTTTTCCCAAAAAAAAGTCTTAAAAACAATTTAATTTTATGAATATTTAAAAATTACGGACCTTTTCACAACATTTTTCCTTTTAATTCTCTTTTTTTATGGGTCCTGATTTTCGCAGTACACATTTTACTTATCACAGTACGTTGTTGACAATTATACCCTTTTCATTTCCTGTCTCATTTTCTCTCTCTAATTTATCTCTAATCTATTTCCTCTAATTTTACATATCCATTCTCCTATAATTTCACCCACCTTATTGTTAATGAGCAAAACTTAAGGGGGTGGTTCGTTGGCTGATCAGAGGCCGGCAGTGGGGCTACAACGGTGGGTCGGTGAGTGGTGTTTTGGGAGTTGGGAATTGAGAAATTGGGTACTCCATCGTCATGGCATGTGAACGCTAGTGGGGAAAAGCATTTGTCGCTGATCAGACTGCCGACGGTGAGGGGCAGGCGATGGGTCAGAGGTTGGTGGGTCAAGGTGATGACGTGGGGATAAGGGAGAGAGGTTATTTGGTAACTGCGTAGCGAAGCATAGTACATCTTGTACTATGTGGATACTTGTACTACTTTATTAAATAAAATATAGGGATATTCTACATGATACCCCCTCAATTTTTCGACTTTCTACATGGTACCCTTACACTTTTAAAAATATACATGGTACCCCTAATTGTTGTCATTATCACTAAGTATACCCCTAAACTTCATTTTCCGTCAATTAAACTCAGTTTTAGGCGTTTAGTGATTACTTGGACATGTAACCGAGCTTGTCATTTATCATCCCATAACATAAGGACTATATTAGGCTCAATATCCATCTTTGGACGTGATAATTTGGTAGGGGATCAATAAATTTTCCGTCAAAATTTTTTTAGCCCATATATATCAATAAATATTAGGATCGAGACGGATATTGAGCCTAATAGAGTCTTTATGTCATGGGATAATAAATGACAAACTTGGTTACGCGTTAAGTCATCACTTAACGCCTAAAACCGAGTTCAATTGATGGAAAATAAAGGTTATGGGTACATTTAGTGACAATGACAACAATTAGGGGTACCATGTATGTTTTAAAAAGTGTAGGTGTACCATGTAGAAAGTCGAAAAATTTAGGGGTACCATGTAAAATATCCCTAAAATATACTCCACTATATACAATACTATTTTGATCATTGCTCTACCGAGCTTACCGTCGAATGATCTACGTATATAACTATGTAATCGCCGGATTTGTGTTATCCTCACAGATCCGATTATATCCCTGACGACATCCCACATCAATTACAATAGTTAATTTGAAAAAAAAAAAACTAATSAAAAAGGTTGATASAGAACTAYAGAAAAAGTTAATTCAATTATTAGTAACTGATTTGTGAATTAAATATAGAGTTCTATATTCAAATAATTATTCATAAAAGGTTGAGGAAAATTAAAGTAGGTAACGATGGAGAGAAGGTAGAGAGAAAAGTTTGATGCTTTTTAGTTGAGGGTAGAGAAATGGAAAGTTTGGGGTAAAAAGTACTGAAATGAGTAAAATACGTACTGCGAAAATAAACTTCGTTTTTTATTTGATACCAAAAGGTATCATTCTCATAGTCACCTCCCTCTTAGGTACGAAAAACCATAGCTCATGGGTTTGGTTTGAGGGATGGGTATTAAAATACAAAAAACATGAAACAAATATATGAGTTTAGCTCATTCTAAATCCATAATTTATACCTAGAATGAGTGAACCAAACACCCCTTACTATATATGGGATGACAACGTTTGAATCAATTATACGGGTTTAAGACTAGTATTACGAAATCAGCACCGAATAAAAAATCCTGACCATATTTTGTATTTTTACATTTCAGAGCTTGATTCTCCGCCGTATTTCCAATCTCTCATTATTCTTTCTTTTCATTTTTGAAATAATAAGGTTTTTTTTTTAAGATGGACGAGAATTCAAAGATCGGCGGCGATGGTGGCGCACCTAAGGCGACCTCCACCACAACCACCGTCGCCGATGATCGGAACCCTAACTCTAACGGCGAGGTTACGGCCACTTCCAACGGTGGCGATTCGGTTGATACTGGATCTGAAGTTGTACGGACACAGTCGTCGTCTAGAACTCCGTTTACGAACCTCAGTCAAGAAGATGCTGACCTTGCTCTTGCTCGCACCTTGCAAGAACAGGTTTACTTTTACTTCTACTACCGTGTATATATTACGAGTACTCAACTCCGTCTCACTCGTTTGTTTACCTTTTGTTATTCGTTGTGAGGATATTTTAATCGAAGATAAACAAATGAATGAGACGGAAAGAGTATTTTCTATGGTTAGTTAGTCAGTTGCATTTTTGACATGTTTTTAGCTGCTCATTTTGAGGTTACTTACTTTATTCTGATTATAGATGATTGGTTAATTGAATTTTTACTTTTGCTGTATTTGAATTTTGAATTATGTCTGTTAATCTGGTTTTAATTAGAGCTTTTAAGTGTTACCCTGATTGATTGTGTTCAGTTCAATAGGCTACGAACCGTGAAGTTGTAGATAAAATACATGCTTGAGTTTTGTAAAAGCCTGAATTTTCGGTACCGTAGAGCTTCTAGGTTACGATAATTTAGTATACTTTATTGTACTATACTTATGGACTAGAAGAATTTCGACCACAGAAGATCTGTTTTTATCAAGTGATCTTTCTGTGTTGGTGTGCAATACTGTGCATGCTCCAGCAAAAAAAGGCACTGGTTGCAGTAATTTGGGTTTCTGATTCCGGTTGTTGGCTTGCGTTACTCTAATAAATATGTCCTTTTCTTGAGGACTGAACTGCTCCTAAGTTGTTTGAATTCAGTGTATTTATTGCTGCTTTTTCTACAAAGCTATGATCTTGATACTATTTGTCTTAAGTCTGCGTTGTTCTTATAATCTCTTATCTTTTTGTCTTTTACTGTTATTTCTATCTTCTCTTAGTGGTTAAAACAAATCACAAGGATTGAAACTTCCTATGAATATTAGTTCCTCTCAAATGAAGGAAGTTGCTATATGCAATCAAACAACTTTTGGCAATTCACATAAAACGTAAAATCATAGGAAATATGAGTTCCATCTCCAGAGCATTGCAAACTCATTAGTGAAACGACCGATCACTTTGGTTAGCTTATACCTTATTTATCATCAAATGTTATTTATGGCTTTTGAGGTTGAGGTGCTCATTCTTCTTCTAGCTTATAATTTTCTTTTGCTAAATCATATAACATTAATTAAGGGACGTAAAGGGGTGACGTCCGTGTACAAAAGATATCATAGAGGTGATACCCATCTACAAAAAACACCATGAGGCCATGAGGGTGACACCCATATACAAAAACACACTCTGAAAATGACGCGGATATTAAAAAGACACCCTAAATGCGACACCCGCATACAAAATCAGAGATTGATAATTGTGCTCTCAAGCTATTGTGGGTTATCGTATCTACAGACGTAAGAAGAGACATATTTCGATTTGGGTGAATCAAGTGGCTCTAAATATATAATAGCTAAAAAAAGGGATCTGTAACTTTGTGTTATGTACTTATTTTTCCATGAAGAAGCTTATTTATGTTTACACTCCACATTGATTTTCTTTCTGTTGGTTGTTATTTGGCAAGTAGGAAAGGGCTTATATGATGCTGAGCATGGGCGGTGCCATTGGGTATGGTACATGGGATACTGGATTATATGTCCATGATGGTGAGGATGATGGTTTTGGTGATTCACATGATCACGAATATGATGACGTTGACGATGAGGGTGATGAAGATGACGAAGAGGAGGATGAAGACAACATTGAAAATTATGAGGACGAGGATGAGGATGAGGATGAGGATGCATTTGATATTCATGCTCATACTGATTTTGGGGATGACGATTTAAATAGGGTTGATCTCGATCCATCTGCATTCCCTGATGACGAGGCTTATGCTAGGGCCTTGCAAGATGCTGAAGAGAGGGAAATGGCTGTTAGATTGATGGCTATGGCTGGCATAACTGAACGTAAGTTTGGTTTGAACTTTGAATATGTGTTTTATAGTATTTATCATCTTGCTAGAGTATAGTTAACATTATTAGAGGCTTTACTATATTTACTTCATGGCTGCAGGAGAAGTAGTGGATGTGGAGGATCATGGTAGTAACTCTCAGGTGATGTTGCAGTGCCATTACCCTTTCTCTTTTTCCCCCTCCCCCTCTTATCCCAACCGGGTTGTCCTCACTCTCCCCCCTTGCGTTTTTTTTCCTGTTTTATCTGTGCACATGGCGTCTGTATTTGGCTTAGTATTGCCTTAAAATCAGCCAAATTCAAGTTTATTACTCTGTATGTGTTCACTTGCCAAAAAAATTTCGAGGGTAACGAAGAAACAGAAACTCCAGAACTTAGTGTAAATTTGCTCCATCATCTTCAGACTGAAGCTTTGAGCTTATTAACTTGACTGAAACGGCAGCTTACCATGGTTTTAAAAGTATTCAGTAGCAACAGAATTGTATTCTAATCTTTCCCTCACAAAACCTTGAAATTCCTAGAAATAAGTTAATATGTTTGTCTTGGGGAGAGCTTTGAATATCTACTACTCTTAGTTTCGTTTCTCGCAGTTAAATGCTACTTGTACTACCCTATAGCGGTGTCTTCCCCTGGTTTCATTCTATTTTCTTTATTCAAAAAATGACGGCTATGACGCCCAAAAAAATGGTTTTGACAATGAACATTTTGAACTGTGAGGTCTAGATACCCAGTCTTGCTGTTTCTAGAGTGCTGATTTATGTTATTTTTCTTTTGATGTTTGATCTGTGATTTGTTTTGCTAATTGATACGGCAAAGTTACTTTGATGTCTGTATCGAGTGAAATTGCTCTGTACGTGCAAGGCTGACGAGCATGTCATTGTCTTTTACTGTTGATCTTAGATGAAGTAACGACCTTGGGGTAACATAATGGATGAAGGTGTAAATATATGCTTGTTTAGAATCATAGAAAATTTGTGCTTTATTGTGTTGGTTGGTTATAGTCCAGCACTATAGCTACTTGTTAATGTGGTATGGTGAACTAATTTGTAAATTAAACCGTGGAGCATGTCTTAGACTTAGCGTCGTGATTTTATGTTGCTAAATGGACACTGCCGGACATAATGTTACGCTTTCTTCCTTTTTGACTTCTGAAGATTGTGCATGTTTACTTTCTGTCATTACAGGATACATGGGAGGAAGTTGATCCGGATGAACTTTCGTACGAGGTAAATTTATTCACTACAGTTGCATTATGTTGGTGGAAGTTGTTTATTACCTAATACAGCTCAATTAATTGTCTACAGGAACTGATAGCTTTGGGTGAAGTTGTTGGTACCGAGAGCAGAGGGTTGTCTGCAGACACAATTGCATCTTTGCCCTCCACAAATTATAAATCCCAAAAATCTGAAGAAGCAGAAACTGATTCGTAAGTGGCCACATTAGTAGTTTGCTTCCCATGATGTCTTGTCTTATTCTAATATCATCCTTTTGCTTCTCTTCCAGGTGTGTAATCTGTCGTTTAGATTATGAAGATGATGATACCTTGACGACTCTTCCATGCAAGCACGCATACCATTCAGATTGCATTACCAATTGGTTGAATATAAACAAGGTAAGAATCGCTCTGAACCTATTTCGTTTTGAGCGAGAAGGTTACTAGTGTTTATTCTTAGTACTTTAATTTTAATTTGTTCTTGAGAGCTGTCGTGATGCTCTATTTTCTCAGTTTATAATACTTTTTCCCGTTCATTTTAATTTTTTTACATGACAATCTTTCCTAACGCTGTGTCGCCCTAATCAATCTCTTATAAGCTCTCATTCAAAGGGTGTCCTAGATTATTGCTGTTGCAGCTGCTGCTTTATAAGTTTTAAGCGTTACTTCACATATAATTAAAATTTGGAATTCTGTTAGCCTCGAGAAATGCATTTGTCAGCTCGCTCTTAACGTGTTCTGAGGTAGAAGGTATACAAGTTCCTTATGACTGGTCAAGTAAATTTGCTCTTAGTACTTTGAATGAAGTCTTGGAACAAAGTAGACCGTCTCTATGCTAATTTTTGACTAATTTGGGGTCGAATAGTTTCTAGAGCACATTCTTTCGCATGGTTAGATACTTATACTTGCGTGAAGGTTAAAATGAACCCACCCCCACCCCAACCCACAAATGAAACTTGTTATCTTCCTGCATATCTTACACTTGTAATTCGATTATCTGAGTTGGTACAAATTTATGCCTCTTTGATCCATTGCTCCTTGCTCTGAAATTCTTGAGGAAGTCGGGGTTTAGTAAATATTGGGGGAAATATTTGTCCATTATTTTGGGGTGTAATCTTTACAGGGTATACCACAAGGGAATTTCTGATACTTGTAACCTTGTAGGGTATACCAAATTACCAAGTCCGTCGTGATTTTACAAGTTAGGCTAGTTAACATTTGTTGAAATGTGTCTTTATTCGGTAAGATGTTTTTGGTACAATCTCCTTAGCTTGATAATAAAATGAGTAGTTGGTGGTCCTTTCATTAGTTTCAGTGTCATATCTAACTAACGCGTCCGTTATATTTTGTGGCACAGGCATGTCCGGTTTGCAACGCAGAGGTTTCGACATCAGGGAACAGCTAGCAGATGTGTTGATGTTCCTTTTCATTGTAATTGCACACAAATGGTCACATGTTATGAGTGTCTTGATTTTATTCTTCAGGTTGTTCTGTTGACTCCTGGACTTCTCCTCTGATTATAGCAATGCGTTTTCCTTCATTTTTTTCCGGTGAAGCTAAATCTGTCTTCTCACATTATCTCCTTCAGCTGTCTTGAACATGTAGCTAACAATGAACTACTCGAAACCAATTATGCCTCGAGCTTAGGAATCAAGTTTTGGCTGCTTAAAAGGCTACATAAAAAGTGTGAAATGAGGCGACTGATAGTCTGATAGATTCGCTCCTTCAAAATTACATTTAACATTTTAGTTCTTCTAACCCCATATCCGGGCTCTGCAATTCCCAAAGAACTCTATTATAAGCGAGTGTTGAAAGTTGAAACTGATGTTCCAAGAGTTCTATGTTCATCTCCACCCGATGCTAGCATCATCGGCCAGCCAGCTTGCACACTCCTACTTGGTTGGAAGATTAAGAGTACCAGTATCAATTGTCGTACCTAGCGTAGTATAAGGAGTTGGAGTAAAATAAAAAGGATTAATTAATAGGAATAATCCAAAGTATAGGTGGTTTTCTTAAAATAATCCCAACTTTATTTAATTTCAAAATAAACCCAACTAATTACTCATTCTTTTGTAACAGAATCGGGTATTTTTTAACCTGCTGTATCAGGTAATAGGTGACGTGGCATACAATATAAAAACAAAAAATAATATACTCCATCGTTCATCTTCCACCAAATCTGACCTTTGACCGTTAAAACACAGAGTCCATTTTATTAGCTTCACCATTAAAATTCACCACCTTTGGCCATCTTTCACAAATCTAAATCCTCCATTAAAATACCACCCTCCATCATCTTCCACAAACATGAAACACCCTACCACTGACCTACCATCGAACGCCTCCATGTTGCCGTCTATGTTGCTGCCTCGAAAGACGGTCCTCCTCTACCAGCAATTGGGTTATTAGAAATCAATATATTGAAGAATATAATGTTTGGAGATGACAATATATTGAAAAATATCACCTTTTATTGATTTCAATCTAACTATTCAACATAGTTCATCCTCCAGGGATATCTTGTGATTCTTGTCAACATAATCTAATTATTCATCATAGTCRTTTTATGGTGTGCCTTAATATACCTTTCATTAGCACGTAACAAAATTAGATTGAAATGAATATATTGTCAAAATATATAGCAAGTGGGWTATTGGAAATCAATGCAAGTACTCCGCAAGTTTTAATTTTAACATAAAAGTTGACATTCTTCAATATATTGTCATCTCTAAACTAATCGTTAACAGATAGCCGTCGTCGTAGGGAGGTCTATTAGGTGGCGTAGTTGGTTGTTAGTGGATGGTGGTGGTGATATGGTGAGAGAGAGGTTGGCTAATGGGTTTGTGAAAGGTTAAAGAGGTCATATAACTTGTTCATCAGGTAGCCGGTAATTATAGCCTAATATGAGAAGAACAGTCAATAGTTGTTAGGTTTATTGTGGGTTAAAATGAAGTTCGGATTAGTATGAGAAGGTGACCAATAGTTTGGATTATTCATGTTAATTAATCCAAATAAAAATGGAAAGAAACAATATATGGCTCTTTAGCAGCATCAAGAAACCGAAACATTAATTCATCGCAGGCAAAAGGAAACAACGCTGCCTTTTCCATCAATATTAATGGTTGAAAAAATGCAAAAATAAAATAAAATGAAAAGAATACAGTTTAATACAAGTTTTGGATAAGAATCCGCAAAGCAGTAGATCGCCATTGATATGAACTTGATTATGAAATTCCAGATTGTAAAGTCGATAAACCTAGCCAATAATCAAGGCCAAGTTCATCAATGGCAATGGTTAATGCTATTCACATTTAGGGAAAGAGTCGCATCATCGGCAGGCCCAATCTCAGACTAAGTTGGCCTCTAGCCTTCGGTGTCTTGCCAAATTACAGATGGAGTATCAAGCTAGACAGGAATACCTGTCTTATAGGGTTCGAAATTTATGATTGCATAGTTCAGTAATTGGTACTGTATTTCAAATGAACTTGACTTGTTAACAAAAAAAGGAAAAAAAAAAGAGTAATTATTATTATTATTATTTTTTTTTTCTGTGTTATCATTCCGTCTCCATTACGCTAACTTCATTTGCTTGTTCCAGTAATAAACCATCACCATCTTCATTCTTCATGTTTATTTGAATTCCAGATGTCCCACAACTTTCCTTCACAGAAACATCGCATCCATCTTTTTATTTCAATGGCTGCACATTCAACAAGTCACAGTTGCTTCATGCGTCTTTAATGGAAGGTCCTGCAAGCCTTCTAAATCCGCCCTTTGTGATGAATCTTCTGTTTCACTTCTGTCGAAGGCTTATTTCCGTATTTTTCCATTTCTAACTGATTTGCAACAGAAATATTAACAGTAACTTCCCCAACACAATCTCATAATTATTCCCAGAAAATTCATTAGATGGTTTTTTTCTTCCTCTTCTCTCCGGATTTGCAGATTGATTTTAAACTTTTTCAGAAACTTTGAGGATATCTACATTATCATTCCCATTTTCGTTCTCTTCCTCATCTCCTTCAGTTGTTCCCGTCTCTTTTTCTTTATGTGGCACAACAGTTGGCAGGTTGTCAACAAATAGCATTAATCATTCACTGGAACAAGATACTAACGAAGATCAGCAAACCGTGGAAATGCAATAATAGACTAATACTTGTATATTTCAGCACATAAGAACTCAAGAGAGTCAATACTAAATAACTCGCTCATTGTCATTTTGACATCCATTAAAAAACCATCATATATGCCCATGTGATATGTATGGTAGCTTGATTATAACCAGTGCAGAATGACACGCAAGTAGGTTCGAATGCTATATTAAGTAGGCTTCGTTTTCTACATATCAAACTACAGGATATATAATCATATAATGGAATGAGGTACAAATGTACCAAGAAAACTGAAGAAAGAAGGAGAAATTGAGAACATGAAACCTACTCTTCACAAATTTGATAGAAGGAACTGAAAGTAAGCGATCGGACAAAAATGTAGATTTTTTTTAACAAGTACCAGCTCTCCCACGACTCTCAGAACAGGTACGAGGCTTACAAAGACAGAAGTTCTCTTTTCCTGTCAAGGGAATGCACAACGGATAGTGTCATTAAAGTTCCTTGTATTGTGATGAAATACAGAGTGATATACAGTGTGACCTGTACGGTTTTGCCAAGATAGTTACTTTTTGCTCCCTATCAAGAAGAGACTGTAATGGAGTAAATGAGTTCAGTATTGGAGCAAAGCATAAAAACATTCAACCTCTGAGCAATTGTATTCTGTATAAGACTAAATTTTATATTTGACCAAACTTTGCCTCATATATCCTTCCCAGTAAAAATGCTGATGTCTCTAGTTCGAGATCTACCGTCTACGTCCACAATTTTTTTCAGAAAAATAAAAAAAGGACAAAGAAGGAATCAACATTCTAAAGGCCTAAGATTGGTTTCTATCAGCATTCTTAATCAGAGATGAATGATAAAGAAACTACTCTAAAGATGAAAAACAAACAAACTACTCTTACAATATACACAAAGAACGTTCCAACAATAAAACAAATCATGAGTTCTTGGAACTTCACCACAAACAATGCAAAAATTTTGATCACCTACCACATACAACAAGTGTTTGAATAGAGGAATGGTTACCACTCAAACCCATGACCAAGAAATTATTATATACCGCAAATTTACTTTTAACAACTGATTATATGATTTCAATAGTAACAAATCATAGATGAAAGAAACTTGGGTGGGTGGGTGGGTGGGGGTGATACAAGAATATTACAAGCCCGCCCCTCGAATGTAAAATAATGATGTTAGTCTGAGAGAAAAGAAGGGTTTCAGGCTTAATTAAGAATTAAGAAAAAATATGAAGGAGTCTGGGGACACAACTGATAGTAATGAATTCCATTATATAGTATATACCCACTTACTCAGGACTGCCTCCATGCTGATATTTCCAGTAAGTGGAAGCTGAGTCTGACAAAAGGTATTAGTGCGTTCTAAAATCTGAACATTGGAAAACAAGAAATTGATGCTAAAAAAAGTCCTTGTAAACTTTTACATATTGAACACAAGTCTCAAGTTGGACCTCGATATAATTGCTTATAGTAATAGTTATCCAAACGCTCAGAAGGCAGTAATCAGTCATGCGCTAGCATCACAACAAGTTCACAGGGAAGTTATATACGGCCATACGTTTGGCAAGAATTAACACATTCTTGGAGAAAATGTACCTTTTCTTGGTGATGTGACTGATGTCAGAGCTCGTAATGTCAGAACAGCAAACCATGTTCTACCTTGAATGACTCTTCAGGCCAAGATGAATCAGCAAAGCCCACAGTTCTATGAAGCACAACGTTAGTAATCTATGTTCTCGACATAGGTGAGAATAAAGGTCTCGAACTCGATTTGTCATGAACAATGGCTTAAGCCCAGGCACCATAATAACATTAGCTCAACATCTCAAGGGCCAGCAAATGGAAGGGTAAGGGGAGGTAGAATGTATGCAGCATACACATGTGTTTCCAACACAGAGAGGCTACTTCCAGGTAATCCTAGGCATCCTCTTTACAATTAAACAATGGGCATGATCTTTGCTTCATTATTTACACAGTAAAAACATAGGGATGCTTCCTTCAGCAATTAGTTTATTAACATTGCATGAAGTAAGAGGATCATCAGCTAATTTGGTTATTGCATCTTTCACAAGTGTATGATGCTTATCTATAGAGGCTGAGAACATGTTCATCTCAGCAATCTCTTTCAACATTTCAAAAGCTAAGATAGGGTTCTTATTCAAGAAAAAAGAATCCATCAAAGCAATGTAAATAAAATCATCAGCTTTCAGTTCCTTTTTCTTCATTTCACGGAGATAAGAGAGCGCCATCTCTGGCATGTTGTTCTTGCAGAGGCCACTGATTATAGCCATGAAAGTTATCCTGTTAGGTGAACAGGAATTTTCCACCATTTTATTCCAAAGCTTAAGTGCTTCATCTGGTCGCCCAGCATTGCATAGTCCGTCAACTAAAGTAGTATAGGTAATGACATTAGGTTCCCTGTTTACTCCAGCCATTTTTGATAAGCAAGCCAGAGCCTGATCAATGTTGCCATTCTTGCACCATCCATCGATAAGGGAGTTATAAGTCACAGTTGATGGCAAAAGTCCCCTATTCAGCATCTCTTTTAGCATGTCCTCAGCTTCTGCCACTTTGTTAGCTTTTGATAGGCCATTGATTAAAATATTATATGCAACTACATCAGGCTTGTAACCACGAGAACAGGCAATTCGAAATAACTCTAAAGCTTGATCGGCTTCTTGGAGTTTGAAAAGCCCATCTATGGCAGCAGAGTATAGGATTATATGGGGAACAAGACCCTCTTGAACAATTTCAGCAAGAAATTTAGAAGCTTCCATTGCTGTCCCTTGTTTGCAGAGCTGCTTAACAAGTGTGGTAGAATTTTTTATCCATGGTTCATGACGATTTACACACATTTCTTTCATTATGCTTGTAGCTCCCTTCACATCCCCTTTCCTACAAAAATACCCATATAACGAATTGTAGGTGAATTGGGTTGTCTGTATATTCAACTTCTTCATCTCATTAAATAGGTCGAGACTGTCTGTTATTCTCTCAGCATAGCATAAAGCATCGATCAAGTTATTGTAAAGTGTTGTATCCCTTGGACAGCCAAATCTATCCATATCTTTGAAGAGTTGAAATGCTTCATCTAATCTACGCTTTTCGCATAGAGCATTGATGATAATACTAAACGAAGACGAATCCAGGCAGAAAATACCTTTCAGCTTGAAAAACTTCTCTAACCTACTACCATGTTGAGATGTGTCCTCCATCATCATTTTCACTAATCCTAAAGCTCTATCAACCAAATCATTGCTAACAAGACCTTTTAAAACAGAAATATAAAGCGATCTAAGAGACTCACCATGACTAACATCTCCACTTTCCTCAAGCAAATTCACCATCATATCTTCATCCGTGACACATGATATAAGCTTATTAACTATACCAACATCAGGACATATACCAAAACTTTTCATCTGCACGTACAAATGCAAAGCTCTCTGAGGATCTTTTTTGCATAGCCCCCCAATTAACACATCATAGACCGCGATATCAGGGGTAATCCCTAATCCAAGCATTTTATCAAAAAGTTGAAGGGCCTTATCCACCCTATTATTAGATACAAACCCATGTACCAGCACATAAAATGTTTTCTCATTCAAACTTAAATTACACTCTTCCATCCTCTCAATTAACTCACAAGCCTTATCGACTTCACCCCACTTACTAAACGAAAGGGCTAAGATTGACAACACATGAGCATCAACCCAACCCTTTTCAAGCATTTCCTTGAAAACCACCAAAGCCTTCCCAAACTCCCTAGCATTGCAATAAACCGCGAGAAGTGGAGTCAATGTATACTTGTCAACCACCCACCGAAGACTACGCATTTCCTCCAACCTCTTCTCAGCTAAATCACTCAAGCTGGACTTAGCTATGGCCTCTAATAGACAATTGTAGCTATAATTATTAGGATTACAAAGACCCTTCTCCCTAACTAGATCGAACAGCTCATTAGCCTCATGTACCAACCCTACACTACCTAAACACCTAATCAAAAACCCTAATGCACCAGGACTCATATCACAAGAAGAATTCATAACATCAAAGACTAATCTTTTCATAGCGGCATTTTGTCGAGCACCTGATAGAATTGAAGCCATAGCATTATAAGTATAACAATTATGAACATAACCCTTTTGCGATTTCGCCCAATTAAAAAACCTGTAAGCGACATTCCAATTCCTTAATTCTTTAAGTACATCTTCAACAATGCGAGGGGTGAGTTGGAAACCGAGTTGACTCAACTCCACCGAGTTACCCCGATCGAAACGTTTCTGGGTGAAGACAGAAATCAAGTAATCAACCTCCATTTTGTTGTCGGTTATGGTGGGTTTGAACCCAAATGGTCTGCATTTTAAAAGGGTAAAATGGGTATTAGAAATGTTGAGGTATGATTGAATTGAAAAAGTGTTAGCAATGGTGAAAAGGATTGAATGACGACGAAAGTGCTTGTATTTGGTGAATAAGGAAGCCATTGAAGAGCTGTGTGTATGGAGATGGCTGCACTCTATTTTGTGCGCGCATAACAGGGAAGAAGTGTGAATGCCGCCAAATATTGTTGTATTCTTCAACACTGATTGAATGATCTGAAACTCAGTATAATCTCAGTTTGTATTTTGTATTACTTAGGTCTCTTTGACCAAATTGGATTGGGGGTAAAATGGAGGAAAATGAATACGGGAGTGATATGTAATTTGTATTTTTCATGTTTGGTACGACAATAATTATTCACCTTCTAAAATTTATTACCCCTCCCTTCTAGGTTTAGATTATGGGAGTAAAACATCTCATGAGTAATCATTACCCTTATATATCAAACGTATCGTCAAAGAACTCATTATCCAAGTAATTAACTCCCTCAATAATTATCACCCGATAAAAATTTACTCCCTAATTATTTCATGGAATCTAGGTGAGCAAACTACTTTTTGAAAAAGTTGAAGTTGTTTGGCCTAACATTGGTAAAGTAGTTTCTCATAAAATTGATATGTTTGGCCTACTTAATTTTATCTTATTTTTTCACTTTGTTTTTTGTTAACTATATTACTTATATAAGACGATCTCATAAATTATAAGACGGTCTCACACCATAAGACTTCTATAAGTTAAATACTCTTTTATTTACATATAAGACGATCTCACACTTTAAGATTTCTACAAGTTAAACATTCATCTTTTTACATATAAAAAGACTCCGTCTTACACTACGAGATATTATTTAAGTTAAACATTCATCTTTACATATAAAAAGGACCGTCTCACGCTTGTAAGACAGTAAGATGGTCTTATGAGATATTACCTTTATAAGTTGAACATTCATCTTTTTTACATATTAAAGAATCGTCTCGTACTATAAAACGGTCTCATGCAATAATTATTAAATTAATCTCTTTTTTCATTTGAACTCTAAAACTTAAACAAATTGCAATTACTTTTTCTTTTATCTCTATAATTCAATATTGAACTTCTATTTAACAAAAATATCATAGGATCAAAATCAAAACAATCAATTTTGTGAAAGATTGTCAATAATGGAGCCGATTAGCAAAGCATACATTAAGTCAAGGATAATTCCACTACAATCATAATCAATTTCTAAGAGCGATTAGTAAAAGGAATAGGCATTAATAGAATCAAAGAAGATTGTGATTATTATAGTGTATAAACCAGACAAAAATGCAAAAAATAAAAACACTAAATTTATAGGAAACATATAGACATCAGAAGATATAAAGATGGGGTTCGTTAGTGAATAAGAATGTGAGAAGTGGAATTAGAAGTAGCAATTTGCTACTTCTATTTTTAGTGACTTATTTTTAGATTTTGACTTTTTAAAAGTGGTTTTATACTCATCTAAATTATAGTGTTTGACCTAACTTCTACTTATTCTGTAATACCCGCCCTTCTAGGACCTTTGACTAACGTTGACCGACCTTAGCACTTGCTGAGTCTTGTTTAGTTCCTCGTAGGTGTGTGGTGGTGGAGTACTCGATCTAGCTGTGGTCACTCAATCAAGTAACCTAGTTACTCGATCGAGTAACTAGGTTACTCGATCGAGTAAGTTACGAGCAGCGATAAAAGGTATATCGCGATATCAGAAGTCAATCAGTTTCATTTCTTTTATTTTTCCTAAAACCTAGATGTCGCCTCGACGGTTCCCCTCGTTCTCACCCTTTCGAGAACCAAGGGAGGTGCGTTGCCATGGGAGTCGGGAGCAGGAGTCGGGAAGTGATCTTGTCGTCGGATGCTAGCATAGGTATGTATACAGTAGTTGTCATCTTGACTGTTGTTTGTCTAGTTTTGTGAAGTAATAGGGTTAGATGTCGTTGTGTGTCATAGGATGTCGACGATGGCTTGCGCGGTGAGGCTGCGTGCGGAGTCGATGCGGTTGGCTAGAGGTAGGTTTTCCCTACTCAGTACTATACGTTGTTTTGGTTGCGATGTTGTCACTATAATGTGGTATTTGGCTACGGTTGCATTGTATGACGATGTTGGCAATGTTATTATTATGATGATTGTATGCTTTATGCCGATTGATGTGACGATGTGATGGAGTTGGGGATTGGAGTGTATAATGCGAGATGTGTTCTCGGCTGAGTGGAGTCACTTGCGGGAGTGGCTTCACGCCCTTGGTTCGCCCTCCGTGGAACCCGCCACGGGAGGGGATGTGCACATTAATGGACATGGGTTATCGCTCGGTTTGATGATCGGGGCTTAGGTGGGAACGACTGCGGTCCCCCACTGGCAGGGTTACACACCTTGGGTGTGTAGTCAGTGATGTGACGATGGTGGTGTGGTGCGTGGTGGAAGAAGATGGAGAACTGTGTTGTTTTGTGTACTTCATGTTTGTAATCATTGTATGTTGTATGGTACTGACCGTGTGTGGTGTTTTCCTTGTTGTTTCTTGTGTTGTGTCTGCCGTGATCTGTATGGTGAGCAGTTCGGTTTGACAGGTTGTCTTTGGAAGTCTTGCTGGGAGTCGGAGGGACGAGTTGCCGAGTCACGACGACTTAGTTTTGATATGATAGTTTATGAGTTGTATCTTTTTTTTTTGTATTGTCTTGTAATCAGTTGTAAACCATTTAGTTGGTCTATTATCGACGTTTGATCATTACTTGCCTCGGGAAACCGAAATGGTAATGCCTTTATCTACTGGGGAAGGTCTTGTTAAGGCTCCTTGGTAGATGGGGGTGTTACATATTCAGTTAGAAAATCACTTATAAAGTTTGGCCAAACAACAGCTTAATCATGCTAAATTAACACCTCATCAATTTTTCATATTTTACGTCATTATATCTTGATACGAGAAAAAAAATTGAACAGTGAAAATTATTCAAAAAAACTGATTAAAATTGAACTATAAAATAATAGTGGTATTTCATTAATTGTTCACTTTTCTCGTTATTATATTTTGTTTGGAGTAAAAAATAAATTAAAATTGAAAATTAATCTAACAGAATTGGGTAATGTGCTGAAATGTATTTTCTAGTATATTGGGTTGACCATTAGAATAAATTGTAACATGCGATTGCTGTAGCTCAAAAAATTGATGTGTCAATTAGATTACCATTGGAGATGCTACTTCATCCGTTCCATTTGATTCTTTACGTTTGTTTTATACACATATGTCAATCACGTTTTCTTTTATCCATATCTTTAGTTACATGTTACTAAAAATTATAAAAATTTGATATTCATAATCCATTCACTGAAACGATTTAAACAAGATGTCACATGACTATCTTTTATGTTATATATTAGAAATTGTATTGAAGATTCTCATTATTAATAAATAGTGTCGAAAAAAAAACGTAAATAAACAAATGGAACGAAGGAAGTATAACCCATTGTAAGCTAAATCTGGAAAAACGAGTAGAAAATTTCGACCCTCTCCCACGAGAGTCATCTTTAATTAGTCATAAACTAAGGCTCTGTTTGACAAAAATTACTGAAAAGATAGCTGAAACCTGAAAAATTACCTGAAACCTGAAAAGGTAACTGAAAAAGTAGCTGAAAATTAAGAACTGATAAGGTAGCTGATTTTTATTAAAACTGTTTGGAAACTAGTTGAAAAGGTAGCTGATATTTAGTCAAATGACATAAAAGGACATGGTTTATTATTGCTATCGTTTATAGTTTTACTATTATTCTTGTGTTATGGTCGTTGCGTTATTAGTAATAATGTCATACTCCGTAATGTAATTTTTTCAATATATTTGCATAAGTCTCCAAGATATTTCAAAGAGAATTGAAATAATAATTAATGTATAGCACGATTAGGTAAAAGAAAAAAAAAACTCAAACAATATATCATCGAAAAAAGAACTTTATTGAAATAAAATTTCGTTAAACTGTTGTGTGTGTTATTTTTGTGGACTATTGAATGATTTTTTTTTTTATTTGAGATCATTAAAAATCTAAGGGTAAAAAAGGTAGACAAAAAAGAATCAGGTACCTTATTTCTCAAATCCTACATGAGGTAACATTTTATTTCAGATATCTTTTTAACCAAATAAGGTAGTTGGCAAACACTCTGAAAAAAATAAGGTACCTGGAATTTTTGACAAAAAAGCTACTTTTGTCAAATAAGGTACCTGAAGTGCGTTGTCAAACGGAGCCTAAGATAAAAAAATGTTAATCAAGTAATTCAGGTTTGAGATGAAATTTATTCTCTTAGAGTTTCAATGCCACCGAAAATACTTAATCTTCTTAAGAAATGAATAAATGAAGGCCCTTTTGAAATTTATAGCAAATGTCAACCTGCACGGGTCTAGTTCGACTTGCACGTGTCCATTTCGACTTGAACCGGTAAAAACTTGTATTTTACGGTGGCTTTTAGGGCGGTGCACCGGTCCAAAACTAGACCAGATTCGGAATCGCCAAAAATCCCGCGTTGGGTCGGGATCGGATTACAAAAATTTCGGTCCGGGGCCGAACCAGACCGATTGGATCGGAATTTGTCTTTACATGCTCACTTTTTCAAATTCTGGTCCAAAAATTCTTATCCATTGAACCAGATTAAAATATAATTTTAAGAAATAAATCAAATAATAATAATTCCGATTTTTACTTGTATAGCTTGATCTTTTAGATGGACACTATTTGTAAGAACTTCTCTTTTCTTTTACGGAGTTGCTCATTCATGGACGAATTTTACTCATTTATGAACTTTTTTTTCATTATTTTTCCATAGTATGCCCTTTGCCTAATTTTCTCTCTCACATAATTAATCAAAGCTACAAAATTAATCAAATCCGTCAAATTACACAATTATGGATGCTAATTGTCGTATCGATCAGGTAATATTTCTAATTCTTAATTTTATTAATTATATTAGGATTTGTTTACACTAGTTAGATTAGGGAGAGATTAAATTAGGGGTTGTAACGATCGGGGTAATTAAACTCGCATTAAAGCAAAATTAGTACATGAATTACGATGAATTGAACATAACGTACACAAACAAATCGCAACAAACTAAAATATTTGTATATGAATTACTTCACATTATGTATGCATGTTTCATATTTTTTTTTGTTAATGAATTCCTCAACGTCATGTTTCGGTAGTTATTTTATTTTATTATTATTTTTTTTTAATAAACGTTTGTTTTGTATTTATTTTAGTAATTTTTACTAGTCTGAGGAGGTTGTCAATACCGGCGTAAGGGAGGCGACAGTGAGGGTGGTGGCTAATGCGTGGTGGTTGGATGGTGGTAGCTAATGTGAGAAAAGAGTAAATGAAGAAGAGAGATAGAGATTGAAAGAAGGGTATTAAAGTAAAATCATTAAAATAAAAGAGGTATTATTGTCATTGACTTCCATAAATGAATAAAACTCGTAGATGATTAAGCATCACCCCTCTTTTTATCCCTTTGAGGAAGAATATAAGAACTTCTTGCAAAAAAAAGAAAAAAAAAATCCGAATTTTCTGGTCCAAACCAGTTCGGACTGGAACAAACCAATCTCAAACCGGAATCTTAAAAATTGTTGGCCCCGAGATCGAACTGAAATTTTTCACACCAAATGGCTTTGGTCCCCCATTTCTGAAGGACAAATATGTGTGACATTAATCTCCAATAAGGTTTGAGTTAAAGTTGGTTTAATGAAGTCAGGATCCTCTCTCCCATTTTCATGTCTCATATCTTGTGTCTCACTATCTCTATATTCGACACATAAGCAATAAACATTATTAATAAGTATGTAGATATTATCCAAGAAAGGTATCAGAATATTAAGGCAATGATGGGACACAAAATGGGACAGAGGATCCGAATTGGGTTTAATGGCTGGTAAATGTGACAATTTTTATTGAAGGAAATAATCATAATTAAGGCGTATTATTCCCCTCTCGTCGCTCACACTTTTAATTTCATCTCTTCTTAAGCTGCGACTGGCATAGATTAGGTACGCCCGCCTTTTCTCTCTTTCACAAATTCTCAGACGGAAGTACCCGTTTTGAGGGAGTTGATATTTTTTTTTTTTGGTGTAAAGTTAGAACAACCCCTTACCCAGGTGATCTAAGAGCTCATGGGTTGAGGGAGTTGATATTTAAAAGCTTCATAAATGTAATTCATGCATAACATCAACTTGATTAATCTGTTGTTTGCAATCCCATGTACACCAACAGGTCTAACACCAGAAAAATAAACAATGTGAGTTAGTTTATGAGTATGCGCGCAACATGTTCGACTTTATGCCCAAATGAACATTTTTCTGTTTGATTTCTATGTAAACTCGCCATCATCGTCAATCAATTCATCATTATTATGGTTGTTTCACCAAAGAGGCGCCATCTGGTCGGTCTCGAGTGTGTTACAGGAGTGAGCCATTGCATGGTATGGGACATGAGTCCCACATCGATCAAATGGGGGTTTGATGTGGGGTTTATACAGGACAAGGGCTCTACCACCCTTTGAGCTAGCTTTTGGCATGGGTTCTCGTTTATCCTATATCAGAGTGACCTTGAGACAATATGATGAGTCGGTGTTCTTACGGAATTGTATTTGTTGTTGTCAATTTGTCATTCCTGAATCCAATAATTCACAGGAAAATGTTTTTCCTTAGTTGGGGTCGGCCGTCTCCTGAAAATCAAAAGGCTTGTCTCGACAAGTAAGTTACGTCATTTCTCATTTGTTTATGGACGCCTTGCCTTCTATCTTGTTACAGTCTTACGGTATACTTCTCTAGGTAAATTGTCTTGCCTTTCACGAACTCTGCAGGGCTGGTTCGTTTAATTATGATGTTAAATACAAAGGAGTTACGGCTGGGTCAGTGTCTTCTCTTCAGAAAGATCAAATGCTATCTGACGAGGGTTACTTACTTAATCATGCCCGTGTGCTCATTGGTTCGGGTAAGGGGACATATGAGAAGGGCAAAAATGCTCTTCAGAATTGGGGGTAGGTATTACTTCCTTCAATCCATTTATATTCTATACAGCCCCTGTGTGATGTTGGTAGTCAAACTTGTCTATTTTAACTGATATGTTCGTAAAATATTCAATAGCTTCAACTCCTTAAGAATGGTGATATGAAAACAGTTTTGTTTGCAAAATAAAAAAAATGACAAATTTTAGATTGTATTGCTACATTATATGTTGATCCCTAGAGTCAAATGGGGACTATAAATTTGGGATGGTGGAGTTATTACTCTGTATTATTTTTCAATTTCAAGTTTGAGAATGATCCAAACCACATGCTGCAGATTACTATTCCTGCTTATGACTTGATGTTATGATTATATGCAGGCATTT
Organism: Silene noctiflora; assembly: GCA_009801015.1. Classification (NCBI taxonomy): domain Eukaryota; kingdom Viridiplantae; phylum Streptophyta; class Magnoliopsida; order Caryophyllales; family Caryophyllaceae; genus Silene; species Silene noctiflora. The sequence continues at coordinate 52,284 of VHZZ01001518.1, read as the reverse complement.
CCAAATGAATTGGACATTTGTAGAGCCTACGACTCCAATCAAAAGTGGGGAAAGGTTTTGTGTTTGTGTCAAGGAGTTCCTACCATGGTTGATGATGCCCCTTCAAGTAGTGTATGTCAACGAGAACAAGAGTGCTGCTAAGGTGATATCCTCCTTCAGCTTTGGGAGTGGTACTCTTCAAGGTCACCTGCTGGTCAGTATCCTTCTCTTAATTATGCTGAGTAATAAATTTAGAACTTTCTGATTAGGAGGTATTTCATAGGATGTGTTTTTGTCGATTCATTTCATCTTTTCCTCAATCCCCCATGCATTGTGTGGAAAATTGGCAAGACGTGCTGAAAAAATGGTCTGTAACAACCTTTGGGTGGCTATTGCTCACTAACTAGCATGCCTCTCAGTAAAGAATGGATAAAATGAGATGAGCTCTGTCCCTCGATTGTCATGTTCTCAGTCAATCTTGGCTAACAATAACTGGAAGAACATTCTTCAATCTGCACTAACTCTGCACATGGCAAATAGTATAAGCCAAACCACACTGCCCAGATTTGGTGCTCAATTTTTGTTGTTTTCTTTTGTCCCTTTTTTCCATACTTTAATTTACGACTCCATCTATAAGCTCACACTGCAGGAGTTTTCCAAATGTTAAATAATGATATACTAACTCTAGAGTCTAAACAACTCCTTAACTTTGGAAGACAAATGCTTAATATTCTCTTCCTGGAAGCACATTGTATGGTCCGAATTTTGTATCCGTGGACGAGGCTTGCTTCATTGCCAGGAATAGGGTAATTGTTGCTAAGAGTAATAAAGGCCATTAGTATAGTGGGAGGTAGGGGAGGAAGAGAAGACAATAATTATTCCAAAGGGGGTAATAACTAATATTCCGTAATTATCATCTCTCATAGGATAACACATTACCCTAAAGTTGCTATTTATGCACAAGGCGTACCTAAGGAGTTTCGAGGCGTTTTGGCCAGTGTCTCACTGCGCTTTACTAAGACTTCACCACCATAGTACCATCGCTTCCCTCATAGTTACCTTTATTTTGGCCTCTCTTACTGCACTTAACTAAGACATCACAACATTTTCTTGGTTGGCCACTGGTCTTGTGTCTTAATACTGAAGATCTCTCTGTGGTGACTGGTGAGGATTGAAGGTGAAGTGCCATTTTTTTTTTTATAACTGAAGCATTAGATTGATGGTACTATGATTTTACTGAAGATGTTGGTCATTTGGTGAATCAGGCTGGAGAAGAACGCTTTTCAGTAGAGCTGGATGAGAATAATCAAGTGTGGTACGAAATACTCTCAATTTCAAAACCAGCACACTTTCTATCCTTTGTGGGGTATCCATATGTACAGCTTAGACAGAAGCATTTTGCCAAAGAGTCGACGAATGCAGTATTGAAGCATGTAACAGCCGATTGATATTAGAATTAAACGCTGCTGTCCCAAGTAAAGCACGTATCAGCAGACGTCGGAAAATAACGTTGTAGTAATCTTTCCAGGGAAACCAACAAGCTGCGAAGTGGTTGTCAGTCTTGCAAAGTCCCTGAAAAGTTCTTGTAATTGTCGAGCATTCGAACCTGAAACATGTCGTAAGCACGGAATCGTTTAACAAAGCACTCTTCCAAATTGAGCAACTTGTTTTGATTCTTCGTATCTAATTGCTTGTATCACCAGTTTGGAAAATACATCTAGTATGGTTGAAAAAAGATTAACCCTCTGAAAAGTTTAAGAAAGGTCCCCAAAACTCGAATATGTTTCGACATTTTCTTTCACTTATCAGTCAACCCAATATTCTCGTCAGCCTCACATATTCAATTTCGAGTTACTCCGTAACTGCAGCTAGTTGTGAAAATTTGATGCATACTCCACCAACTGGGGTTAGAATTTTGAAGGTAAAATGTCAATATATTTGCGAAATAATGTCGTTTCTAATAACGTTATTCTTCGAGCCATAAGGTATTACTTCGTTAGCAATGATTGATAACCGGAAGTATTTATAATAACAAGGGTGAGAACTGAACTCAAAATTTGAATTTTAAATAATACAAATATCTTATGCAAGACGATTGTAAGCGTCCAATGGATTTAAAACAACTCATTTAGGGGTCGTTTAGTTCACTTCTTAGGAATGAAATGGATTGGGATAAGAAACCATAGAAGTATCCATGGGGGAGGGGGTGTGTGAGATTCCAATGGGTTGGGGTGAAGATAAAATCCAACAGGATTCTAACTCCATTCCAAAATGGCTCAACCAAACACTAGAATTAGTAAAATCCATTCCATTCCATTCCAAACCTCCCAACCAAACACCCCCCTTAGTCACTTATTAATAGTGAGCACAAATTATTGGAGTGGAATTACTTCTTCACGGCTTTTCTTATTTTAAGAAGGCACAAATTCTCATTATTCTCTGACGGCGCTATTCCATCACAAGCTTCTGACCTCTCACAAAAAGCAAGTGGAGAACGAAAACGAGTGGGAGGGGAGCTATGACTTAAAGCAAGTGGGAGAACGAGAGCGAGTGGGAGTGGGAGGGGAGGGGAGACTTGTGAGAGGTCACAAACCCTCTACCCAAAATCAGTCAGAGGTAGAATTTGGCAATTTGCCACAAAAAAAGGAAAATGCACATGGTATCTTTGAGGTATGACATTTTGTCCGAAATACCCAATTTTTTGAACTGAAATACTTTAAGAAGTCATAACTCGTGTTTACGAGTTCAGAAAGTGATAAATTTTTTTCCAAATTGATTATTTTTCCGAGAACTACGATTTGAAAAAAAAAATGTCATATTTGGATCCCGTGACCAGGGGTTTTTGTATGTCAAAATTTTTTGACTCAATAAATTTTGAGTGACCATATCTCTTGTTTACGAATTCCAAACTCGACAAACTTTCTTTTTAAGTCGTAGTTCTCGGAAAGATGATCAATCTGAAGAAAAAAAAAATCGTGACTTTATGAGCTCATAAACACGAGCCATGACCTTTAAAGTCTTTCGGATAAAAAAATTGGGTATTTTGAGTAAAATGCCAAATCTCAAGGGTAACGCGTACATTTTCCGGGAAAAAAATAAAGAAAAAAAACATTTAAAAGCTTAAAATGCAATCAAAGCATCTGACAAACATATCCGTCACATGTTGAAGAAGGGTAGTGTATCTATCACAATAAGACAAGTGAGAGGGAAGTGAGGGAGAAATAAAGTATCCCATAAATACTGCAACATGCATATTGTGAGAGGGCACTATCCGTATCATAGCTTTTTTGTGACGGTCTACCATGAGAATTTGTGGAGAACAAGAGTTAGCTCAAGTGGTAAGAGCTCTCTTACCCAAATCATGAAGTTAGGGGTTCGATTCTCAGCCGCGACATAGTGCGCTCATTTAAACCAAAAAAAAAAAACATGAGAATTTGTGAAATGCAATAGTGAGTGGAGAGTTGACTATAAAGCATAGCAAAGGAATAAAAGAGAGAAAAAAAAGGTGCGGCGGCGACATTTTCGCAAGGAGATAAACATTAAACAAGGTGATTATTCTTTACTCTTTTCGTATGTCTGCAATTTAGGATTGTTTGTCATCTACATTTTGTTGGTATTAATTTCCATGTTTTACTATTAAAAAGCTGAGATAATGAGAGACCGTCTCTTCAAAGTCGTCGTGTTTGCCAAATTGTAATACTATCCCCCATCTCCATGTGTTAAATGCTTCTTCTTGTTATTTTCTGCTGCAATTTTGAGTTAGGTTTCTAGAAAATGATGGAAACGAAGCAGTCACCGCCTTCTCACCCAACGTATGATTTGAAGGCTGTCATCAAACTTGCTCTTTCTGAAGATTCTGCCAATTTAGGTTTTCTCTTTTTCCTTGCTCTACTACGGAGTATATTTTTTATATATATATATTACTCCCTCCGTCCCGGTTTTTGTAATTTAGAATTTGGAGAGAAAGACCCGAAAAGAGGATGGATAAGGGTAATTGATCAATCTCATTTACGCTTCTAATCTTTCGTGTGTTGGAAGGATTTTTTTCGGAGGTCTAGGACAGACTTAAAGCTAGGGATTTAGGGGTTGTATATACGCTGCCTTATCTGTTCAAATGAGAAAATCGTTGTCAAAATTGTGAAATTTAAATGACTAAAAAGTAGGGGCTCTGAAATATTTTTGAGGGAGAATATTATGTGCTTGTCACAATGGACATCATCATTCAAAGGTGGAATCTCTTAGGTTTGATATTGTGGAATGGTTTCACTGGTTTTAGGGTGAGTTATTAGGTGCATTTGGAGCAGACGGTTCTTGGTAAGGCATGATTCGGGGTTCACCTGGCTGATCTTCAAACCAAATCGTCCTTATTGTAACAGAGTTCGTTAAAGAGCTATGTTATTGGAGTTCTTTATATTTAAAAAGACATGGCATTTCACTATCTCAATTAGTTCTCCGAATCATATTAAACACTTCACCATGCAACACTAATCCTTGGTTTTGTGTGGTCATGCTAAATGTGAGGGGGGTGGGGTAAAATTTGAAGTACATTTTTCATCTGTTAATGTATCAGAGACCGCTAAAACATTTCGTGCCCACATAAAATGTCTTGTGGATTACGGCTATTTTAATCTAAAATGTATGCAAACGCAGTTTGTCTGGGGTCTTTTGAATTTTAACAAAGGTCGTCATAGAAAGAGAAAAAGAGAGTGATAATATGGTAATAAAACTTGCTTTCTATGTTAAAAGAACTGTTGTAACAATATTTTGGCTACGGCAACTTTATTTGTGAAACAAAGGTCTCAATGAGAGGAAAATATGCTAGGAAAATATCACTCGAATTTCAGATTGCAAGAACTCAAAACTAACACTTTTGGTAAACCTTTTCTAAATTACAGTTGCATTAGCCACTATACATTGTGTTACAACTGCGATATCCCAATATTATAATTTCCCAGCCGTTACAACTGCTGCATTTCGTGCAACATTTTCATGCTGTGGTTTTTAAGAATTGTGGAAAGTTAATGGCTTGCCTGTTGAAGGGGTGTAGTCAGGTTGGTGTTCCATACAGTTAGCAACTTGACAATAAGCTTATGTTTCTGTGGTTACTTAGCAATATCCAGATTCCTTTCTGGTAATGTATTGTAGTTATGAGTAAGGTTTCTGTATCACTCACGCGAGTACATTATGATATCTTTGGTTGAAAAGATTTCTCTTATCATTTTGGAATACGAAGTTATTTTATTTTCAGCATCGTCTTTAGACTTGTGCATCGGTGTATGGGCTGAGGGCCTATGACTTAGGAACTATTAATGATATTTTTATTACTGTCCTACTACATAGTTATAGAGACTTGTAAATAGCTTTCCTTTACATGAGGGTAGTGTGTACCATCCTCTTAGTATAAAGATGAAATAAGAAGTTTAAGCATTGTCCTTGTGAAATAACTTTTTCCTTGGTGCAGGGGATGTCACATCATTGGCCACAATTCCAGAAAGTATGGAAGTCGAAGCCCAATTTCTGGCAAAAGAGGATGGAATCCTTGCAGGTGTTGCCCTTGCAGAAATGGTATTCAGTGAGGTGGATCCGTCCTTAAAGGTATTGGTGCATGCGTGTATTCCGTCCGTCCAATTTATATTATCCCTATTTGACTTTGTTAGTCAGCTTAGTCAGTCAGCTTTGACCTTTAATCTCTCCATTTATATGTAAAGAATTGAAGATGCAATATAAAATGTGTAACATTTGATTTAAACTTTTCTGTTTGTTGTGTTTTAAGATTGTAACGAGATGTCGGTCAAAGTTAATGTTACCATCACAGTTAAATAGAGAATTAAAACAAAATGGTGGTAGTACTCCCATTGTTTTGTAAGTTATTCTGCTCTTTCTTTAACTCAAACCGTGCAGAATTTTCTAATAGGTGGAGTGGTTCCAGAAGGATGGGGATCATGTTTATAAAGGACTGAAATTGGGGAAGGTGTATGGTAATGAAATAGAAAACTTTATCTTCGCATGCAAGCTTTGTCTTTGTTAAGAATTCTTTCTTCATGACTGGTTGTATGGTTTGATGCAGGCCGAGCACATAGTATAGTAGTTGCTGAAAGAGTGGTTCTGAATTTTATGCAGAGAATGAGCGGCATTGCAACTCTTACCAAGGTTTGTTTTATTATAAATCACAAACTTAATGCATAATTCACACTAATTTCCATCAGTGGACACACAATTGTGAACATTACATCTCCACCCTTTTGCCTGTTTATAATTTGTTTTATAGGATTCACATTCGAGTTTCTTCTTCTTTCTCCCTTTCACAAGTTGGTTCAGTACTATGAATAACGTTTGCGATCAACCACTTCACATCGCTCACTACTTTACTTTGTTGTATTTTTCATAAGCGGAACTTATCCTGCCTGCTTGCAATTCAAGCATTAATATCTCCTTCACTATATTCTATAGTCCTATGCCCTTTAACGCCGCTTTAAATGTCAGCATGATATTGGTACTATTCTGGGTTTCAAAACTTGCGTGCACCAAGAAAGCTAAAGGTTTTATTTGTCTTTTAGGCGATGGCCGAGGCTGCACATCCTGCTATTATTTTGGAGACAAGAAAGACTGCTCCTGGTTTGCGCTTGGTGGATAAGTGGGCGGTGTAGATCTTTATCCTTCTGATCATATCCTTGCACATGATTTGTCAAATGCTGCTGTTGACCTTGAATTGTATGCTACTCACAGGTTCTTATTGGCGGAGGGAAAAATCATAGGCTTGGTTTATTTGATATGATGTTGATAAAAGATAATCATGTATCTATAGCTGGAGGGGTAACAAATGCCTTGAAATCTGCAGACGATTATTTGCTCAAAAACAATCTCCAGATGGAAGTTGAGGTGGTCATCAGTTGTCTAGTATCTGAACTGTTGTATTTGACTTGATTTTATGTATTTCTAATCTATTACCCTTTCTTTTCCCTTGGGATTTTTACACTTTCCTTTTTGGAGTATTTCGGTGGATTCTTTACAAATTTATTTTAGGAAAACAGACAGTTGAGTGTGAGTGGATCTCTCTCTGTTTTTTCTTACAACATCGTACCTTAATCGCGAAATACGGTCCCCTTTTTTTTAATCCACATGCATATCTTCTATACTCCTAAGCTGTTGTTTTAAACGTAAGTATAAACAATCCGATGCAGTAAATAAGTATCATGAGGTTTCTCTTAATGCTTGCCTAGGCTTTCGTAATGTAACTTTGGTGTGTATATGTAACTTTGGTGTGTGTATCTGTATAATCAAGCTATTATTTATTAAAACTGGTCAGCTATTGAGATTAATATATGCTCCTCCATGTTCGTTCTGCGTGTAAAACAGATAGAAACGAGAACCTTGGAGGAAGTTGGGGAGGTATTGGATTATGTGTTCCAGACTAAATCTTCCTTGACACGGATCATGTTGGATAACATGGTCATCCCACAGCCCTCCGGGGAAGTTGATGTTTCCATGCTCAAAGAAGCCGTTAGAATGATAGACGGAAGATTGGAGACCGAGGTATTTCTCATATTTGTAGGTCTAAATGTTTATGTTGAGATTTTTTTGTACAAAACACTATAATATACAAGAAATAATGTTAAGCACACAATATTTTGTTATTGGATTTTTCCACAACCCAACTCGTATTGTTATTCAAACCGTAATAATAATAAAATCATCCAACAGTTAACTAAGAAGCTAAGAGTTTCTCTATATGCTTAAATCGTGATATTAAGCATAACACATACTACAACAATGACAATGAGCTCTATTATATTTATAAGGTTCTAAGTCCTAACTGTATTAGCCACATAAAGAGTCTTGATATATTACTAACACAACTCCTAATATATACCCCTAGTAGTAACATAGACTACTAAGGAAAAACATTACTAACTTACCTAAAAAAGTAACCACTAAAGACTCTAAAAGCTAGTCTTCAAAATCTTGTGCTAATTCCTACTAATATTTACTGCTAGTGACAATTTGTGCATTAATTTCTATATATATTTGGGAAAATTAATAGTCAAAGTTGACAAACACCGAAGTTAACTCTGGGATAGAGGCAGTATATGTTTGGAGAAGTTAGTGGTCAAAGTTGACAAAGGTTGATGACCCCAAATATTATGCTTTAGTGTTGAGTCCTGGTTACCAAATACAAGTAAATGTGGAAGTCATTAACAATCACAAGACTTCAAAGTTCAAAAAATATTGTTGTTGGTATTTGCTTCTGCTCCTACTTCGATAAAGTTGAATAGCTGATATCGGAGAAAAAAAAACTATCTTTAAAGAGGTAGTTTGTGAAATAAAAAAATGACGAGACTTTTCCAAGAAAGAGCAAAAGATGAAGTTGGTTCTTTATGTGAATGATGCGTATCATAGTTCAAGGCATTTTATGGATCTACTCTCATGGGTAACTGTATTAAGTTTTTTCTTATGCTTAATCTTTAGGATCCCATTTTCCTCATATCTCACTGGGAAGCTATAGTTTGATCAGAGGTATGACTGAGGCCACCTAGTGTAGGTAGGATCTTATTTGGGACTTGGGTAATTTGTTAATAAATGTGTGGGTAAGTTCATCCTCTCCAAAGCACTTTTATGGATAGGTAGGTAGCATCATGAACAATACTCAAGGTATATGTAGATTTGTTTGATGAAGAAATCATTTCACTGTTCTAGGCCTTGTGGAGAAAAATTGAGGTTATATTATCTTATCTTTGGTTAGGACGTTGGGTTTCAGGGAAATGCGGGGGTACATAGTAAAATATTGGAGGGTTATTGAACTCATATCCTTCCTCTCCTCTTTCTGCTCTTCCCTTTTCTACTCATACTCCAAAAAAGTCTTAATTTGTTTATGTGCTAAAGCAAAATTATATGTGAGCATTGCTAAAGACGGAAAAAGTATATAATTAAAAATATCATCGTTACCTTCAAAGAGCACATAATATTTGTGGTGATTAGTGACCAAAGATTTGTGGGACTGTGTAGCTGTTCTCAACAACAGCTATAATGCCTATATGCCTCTGCCCATCCACTGACCTGCTGCATGCATAGCTTGGAGATTTACACATGTACACAATCTTGCCTTGGCTAGCGGGGACTGGGGAGACTAGTTCTGAAATTGTCTCCAGCCATTTTCTACCATGTTTGATCATCTTTGAGCCTGAACTGGATATTATAGAAGCTATTTTGATTTTGAGGCATAAAATTTAGTTGTTTAGTTGATTTCATAATATTTATTATCCAGTTTCTTTGGTGATTATTTATCAGGCATCTGGAAATGTTACCCTTGATACAGTGCACCAAATTGGTCAGACTGGAGTTACCTATATTTCAAGGTAAGAGCATAATTTTCAAACTGTTGATAAAAACAGTTGGTGTGACTTGCTTATTTTGGATAAGTCTGCTATTTCTGAGGCATGCAAATGATCCTAGTGTGTTGTCTACAAGCTTCATGATTATTTTGCATCAAACAACTTTCTGACTTAAGAACTTTGAGACTTAAATGCCAGGGTTTCAGTTTCTAGGGTCATGTTAACAGAGAATAAGTTTGCAATCTACTGGTGATCTTTGAATCATTCCTCTTTGTTTTTTTTAATCTTGAAATAAGTTGAAAGAGTGGCGTCCTAGTATTTAGGAGACTGTAGTCACCGTACCGTATGAACTTTAAATTGGAAGGTACTACAATTGACCTTTTCATGCTTTGTATTTCCATAACTAATGGAGCCAATGACTTGCAAAAGTTGCCAAAGTTTGGCTTCGGAATATGATGTTATTGAACAAGTATGGGTCACCAACTTTTATTTCGAGTTTGCAGTCAATTGATGCATATCTCGACTCAGTTTTAGTTTCATGATAGATCAGCCTCGTTCCTCCAACCTCTAGAACACAGCTTAGGTTCTACCTTACTATACTTGTATATGTAGTTGTATTTCTCTCATGTACAACTTTGTTTTATGAGTTTGCGTCTAGGCTTAATATCACAGTGGCTCCTCCTATCTGTTAGATAACCAAAAGTTCAAGTTCAAGTCACCTTGCATCGTCAACCTTTGTCCTTAGTGCCAACTTCTCTTAGTTCTGCTCCTGTGTAAAGGTCTTAGCCTAGTGGTACACAGTGGAGATCGAGAGTTTGACGAGCTATTGCTTTTTTTTTTTTTTTTGGTTTCTGTGATTAATGTAGGCTTTAGAAAAACCTAACTTGCATATTTGTTTCTGCAGTGGCGCTTTGACGCATTCAGTTAGGGCACTTGATATCTCCCTTAAAATCGACACCGAGCTTGCTCTAAAAGTCGGCAGGCGAACAAATCGTGCTTGATCCTCAGACCAATCATTCAAGCATCAAATTTAGTCTGATAAAATTTGTCAAGTTTTCCAAACCACAGTTGACAATCTGTAATAATCTTTCAGTCTTACATTTAAAGGGGAAAGATACCCTGAAGAGAAAACGTACTATCACTCATTATGTTTTGGTGTAAACCATCCGGTTTAGTCCGGATTCGAGGAGGGTAGGAGTACTCCTCTCACTCATTATGCAAGAGGCTAAGAGCTCTCATCTAACACAAATATCTTAGCTTTTTCTAAAGTGTTTTTTGAGTGGCCGAATATATTATAAAGTGATGTTATGGTCACTCCATTTAAAGTTCTAAGTACTCAATTTTGTGTAAAAAAATATGGTGAAAAGTTAACAGGGGATTTTACCGTTAAACAAAGTTAGTAAATAATTTGTCTGCTATTTCATTCATTTATTTCATTGAACTTCAAACTACAAATTGTTAAAAAGATTTCATTTGTACCCATATAAACCGCTATTATTAGCTTCATGTTCAAAAAATTTACATCAAAATAATTTGAGGAAATTTGTAAATGAAATCATTTGCTTTATCGTAAGAGAATATTTTCTTTAAAATACATGTTTCCTAGCACTATTCAATTATGTTGATTACTTTTGCAATTTTTTTCTTTTTCAAATCAAAATTTAATAAGGTGAAATATGTAAAATTAATGGCTCAAATATCATCCCGAATGTCGACATGAATATATAAAAGTACTCTCGTTTCATGCTTCCGTTGGGTGGGTCGTGTACTCGCCTGAGGGGGACTGTTGTACTTAGGTATTAGGGAACTTATTAAGTGGGCTAAGAGCCACAACATTCTTCATTTGGACGTCTCCTCTGATTGCCTCCAATTTCTGGTTACAAAGGTGGAGGTGCCGCACCATTTGACAAAGGGAATTCTGCAGGATATTGAGTTCTATCTACCATCGTTTCATTATATTAGTTTTACTTTTCTGCCTCGTAATCTCAACAGGTTGTCCATAACCTAGGTAGAGCTGAAATGGGAATGTAGTGGTTTCATTATATTAGTTTTACTATAGACATTTTTAATCCGTCTTAAACTTAGGTAGCCGTATCAAACTTAAATTTCCTAATTCATTAGATTAAGAAGTGGAAGTATAATTCATTAGTTCCTTCCTTCTCCATCCCCGCGATCACACTCTCGCATCCCCAAAATATGGAACCACCGCCGGACCGCCACGACGCCACCTGCCTCGCCACCTCAGACCAACCCTCTCCACCAACACGCATCCCAACTCCACCTCCACACCTAACCACCTCCGCCACCTGCTGTAAATGCGGCGGACCCACCGCCCTCACTCCTCCACCACCATCAAACTCCATCCCTAGCTACCTCCCTATCCGTTACCCCGCCGTCAACCTCCCCCCCGACGCCGCCTCCCGTTCCCAACAATCAATCATCCTAACTCCCGTTCCTCAACCCTCCTCCGTCCCGCCGCTCTCCCCTCCTTTCTCTTTCACACTTCCCGTTAAACGCATCTCCTCCGTCTCCGATGTCAAGCATTTTGTCGAATCTCCTTCCTCTGGCAAGCCTTTTCTCGGCTTCGTCGCCGCCCTCGCCTCCGCTACCCGCGGTCGGATGATCTCCGATCCTTGCCACGTGTCCGATACTGTCGCCGTCATTGTGTCCATCTTGCGGACGCTAATTTCCGCTATTGATGACATTCCTCCCGCCGCGCAATCGAGCAGGTACGGTAATCTTGCTTTTAGGGTTTGGCATGAGCGGATGACGGAATCTGCTGAGGAATTTATGAACAATATTTTGTCGGTATCGTCGCAGGAAATTAAAGGTTCGGTTGTTGAGCTTGTTCCTTACTTTACTGATAGTTTCGGGAATTCTAGTAGGATTGATTACGGTACTGGCCACGAGACCAATTTCGCCGCCTGGTTGTATTGTTTGGCTAGGTTAGGGTTGATTAAGGAGGAGGATTATCCTGCTGTTGTTATTAGGGTTTTTGTTGTTTATTTAGATTTGATGAGGAAGTTGCAGCTTGTTTACTGCCTTGAACCTGCGGGATCTCACGGAGTTTGGGGGTTGGATGATTATCATTTTCTGCCATTCGTATTTGGCTCTGCTCAGCTTATTGATCACAAGTATATGAAGCCTAAGTCGATACATAATGAGGATATTCTTGAGAATTTCTCCAAGGAGTATATGTATCTTTCGTGTATTCAGTTTATTAGGAAGGTTAAGAAGGGTCCCTTTGCTGAGCACTCGCCTTTGTTGGATGATATTAGTGGTGTGCCTAATTGGACTAAGGTTAATGGCGGCTTGCTTAAGATGTACCGCGCCGAGGTCCTGGAGAAGCTCCCTGTTGTTCAGCATTTCCTCTTCGGCTCCATCATTCCTTGGTATGCCTTCTGTTTCCCGCCTCTTAGTTTGCACTGTAATTGTTAGTAGCATGGATTTTGTCATTCTAGGGTTTGTGATCAATGCATTGTTTCATTTTTTGCTAGTGCAATTGAGGTTGTTGAAATCGTGCTTTGATGTAGCTAGTCAAGATATTATCCCCTAGTTGGTAGTTGGTTATGTTTTTCTTTTCGGGTATAAGGGAGTCATAAGGTCAATCTTCTATACTAGCAGGTTTCAAACCCCAATTCATGAGTATAACCGCTAAATGGCAGGTGATAAACTCGTTGTCAGTGCCGAAATGAAGTAGTGTTGTATGGGATGAACCATAGAGAGTTTAAAGGTGTTTAAAAGCGCACCAAAGTAGAGATCATCTTTAATGCAAAGCAACATAGGGGGAGGGGCCAGGGGGTTAGATTTGAATCGAACTAATGAACTAGAAAGTCAAGAGTTACAAAGGGTGTTACCTTGCATGCCACTTGTTGAGAGTTACAAAGGATGTTACACGGAGTGTATTAGAATGTGGATGTCATTTCTTTGAAGGGGTTGTATTTCAGTGGTGCTTCTAGAAATTAGAAGTCAGGGGTCTGGGAAAATGAACAAATCACTAGACACTACTTTAATGATAGACCTAAAATTTCAACAACATAATTCAAGTTTACACCAAAAAAATCAAGATAAAATCGTAATTAACTATTAAGTTAGTTAATTAAGATTTATAGTTTACACTTACTCGTTTTTAGAAATGATGCTTTTGTATGAGATTTTGAGACTCGCGAAAAACTAAATTGTAGTGTGAAAATTACTAGTACTTCTATTTACTGAAGATAAAAGACACTTGTTGTGACTAGTTATACAAAAAAATTGTTTGAAAAATGCAGACGAAATCCGCAATAAGTAAGATTCGATCTACCTTTAAAAATTAAAATGGATTACGTTAACTACCAATGGGAGAATAGAAGTACAGTAATACTATGTTACAGTATATCCATTTTGTATTAAACTATGGGTGAACACAAAAACTTATCCTCCGTAAGTCTTTGCATTATTGTAACCCTAAGTAAATGGAATGTGCACTAAATACCAAGTTGTGGGGGTCCAACTCCCACTCGTATGAGCCAATCAGAAGGCTATATCAGTATGAGGAAAAAATTAAGAACAATGAACCTAAATTGATTGTTGAGGGAATAGAACGCGCGTTCAAGGAATCTACCTTAATGTCTTCATCCACTGTGTTTACCCACTGAACCAATGAAAGAATGCTGATACTTAAGTCCGCAAATACTTAATTATTTTGGGAATTACGGGGGATGAAGACAATCCCTCTGTACCCCCTCTAAAGACGCCACTGCCATCTTTTGAGGGATGGCACGAAGAAGTGGAGTGAGAGTTGGGCAAGGGATGAAGAGTCAGGCTCTTCCATGTTTTGCTTAGGCCTTAAGAGTAGAGTTGTCGATTTTTATGTTCCTTGGTTTAACCGGGACGAGTAAAAGTTAGAGCACGGGGGAGTTTGATATGGCAGTTTTATAGCGGCTCAAGTGTGATTTATAAGGATGTATAAGGCAGTTTTGGACAACGATTAATGATTTTGTCTCATGCTAGATGTAGATGCATATTTAGCGATATTTAGCGATGTTTCGGGGAGGACCCTGATTGGCATGAAATTATGTTTGAGGATGAAACAAAGGAAGCCTTCAAAAGTCTAATTTGTGATCAATGGAAATCAAACCTGGGAGTCAACCAAAGTCAATGGTCAACACGAGTGGAACCCAAAACTGAGCCATCTTGAAATCCAAGCCTAAGAACCCAAGTTAGGCCCTGAATTTTAGATTGGAAAATCAAATTAATGAAGTAAGAAGTCTAAGAATCAATAATGTAAAGCAAATGTTTAGGAATTCAAGTGATAACAAGTCTTAGATTCAATAAATATCCACAGCTATTTAGTTGATTATTGATTGATTGCCTTTAACCACCAATTAATCTCAAATACTATATATATTATATTATATTCTGAGTTGAGCTTGCTCTCTAAGTGGCACCTCCTGCGACAGCAGCTCAGCAGCTCGGCACACAATTACTAGTCTTAGAATCGAGTTGAGCCGTTGAGGGTAGTTCTAGATCCCGTCCTAAACCAAACCAAGGCGAGACTTTCTTCCCGAAAATACGGGCCCCAGTCGCTTCAGCCCCGCGAAGTGGAACAAGTCTTAGAAGTTCGTTCGATGTGAAAGTTTGGGCCTTCTAGTGCTCAGTAGATATCAAATTTTCCAGAAGGGTTGGTCTTACATACACGTTGGTGGAATTGAAATGGATTCCGCTTTATAAAAGAGCAAGTGAGAAGGGCGGTGGACAGAAATGGTACCATTGATCAGTCATTCCAACCATGCATTGAACTGTAACCAATATTTCCTAAAAGTAGACGACAAGTTTCTGAGGTTGGGACTTCTCAGAATTCTTGAGTGAAAACATGAGTTTCCTTCCCCCTCGTAAATTTAATCATTCAAATTGTTTAACGAATTAAAATGACCCTAGATTTCAAACAACTAAAACTACAAATTCAAATGTAACTCAATTGCGAAAACATAAGTTTCCTACTTCCTTTAAGTTTACTCTAGTGTTTTCTTTCTCCTGCCCTTCCCTTCCTCCCTCCCTCCCTTCTCATCCCCTCCTTCCCTTCCCTCCTTAACTGTTACTCAAACACACCCTCATATTCTTGTGCAATGTTTCATCTTTCAAGAGATTCAATAACCTGTAAGTCTTCGGTTTTTGAATCTGATGGAGTCACAGAAATAGCTCAATAAATGGGATGCACTTGTTTTTAGCTAGCAGTTTGTCAATGCATGAGTCAATATTTATTTTAGGTCATCACGTACCAATCTCTATGTTCTTATCATAAGGTAAGGCTCCATAAATTCGACACCCTTATCTTGCCAACTGAAGCCTTTGAAAGTTGAGACATAAGGGTAATGCTATTTTATTTTTAAATGTTTGTGTACATGTTTCGGTGTGTTGACAAGTTACCCAAACAGTAGAATTTTTTTCTTCAGAAAATTAAATTCGATAATTTAGACTCGGTGCAATATCAATCCACAGGCTATTAAGTGGTATGATGCTTCCTTGTCCCTGTTTTCTTCAGTTTCCATCTCATTACATTCCTTGTTTAGGTATTCCCTATAGCTAACTTTAGTAGGTTAGACTCTGTAGTTCACATATACAAAAATTGTTAGAATACACGGCTTTAACGGTAAACAGGGTGAGAGCTGCATGCCATAATAGAAGAGGCTTTGTAGTTCACATTCGATGCAGTATTATTGGGGGTTCGTGTTACTTTGGTTCATAGAAATAGGGCAACTCTTTATTTTGTAGCTTGGTGTACTTTTTGTCCTTCATTGCTTCTGCAAACTACTTGTTATTGTCAGGTAGTGACTCTTTTCTTATGTGATCAGGGAGTGATGCGGCAGCACTCTTTGATTCGGGCCTTGGCGTTGAAGGTCACATTCCTTCGGATTGAGACGTTGAATCTACCGGCTAAATGGAACCGACGGTCATAGCCGTCATATGTACGTTTTGGGTATATGCAGTATTTGAGTTGGATGTTAATATATCAAACCATAGATTTTGGTTTATACATGGCTGTTAAATTAGGTATCACCAAATTTAAATAATTTCCAACTAGTTAGAGATTACATATTTTGTAGTTGGTACTTGTGTTAGGAGGAAAAGATGAAATATCCCTTTCCCTCTGCATGGCAAAAACTTCAATGTTTCGAGTTGTCCCAATTGTCCCCGGTTGAACTGGGGATCACTTGTATGAATGGAGGTTCTGTTTCAGTGATTTGTTATATTCAAACCAACTTCAATTATTAATGTTAGTATTATTATTCTAGCTAAAAAGGTTAAACATCAAGTTATGCATTTTGCTCGTCTTGTGCATCGAGGAAAGTCCATAGAACTAAACGGGTTGTTCACGTTAAAAACATGGACTATGGGCGCCCTGCTGAATTTTCGAACTAAGATATCGATAAAGAAAGGTTGAAGATGCAATTGTGTATGGTTATCGTAAACGTATATTTTGTCCATCATCCCACCTCAAGCTTTTAAAAGGAGACAAAGTAAGGTCAATCTTTAAGAGAAACCACTTCGAATCCATCTTTCTCATCTCTTGTCTAATTGACGGTCTGGTGATATATCAACCCTCACATAATAATTTCTATTAAGGATTACGGTCTCCATCTTTTCTTGGAAAGGTATAGCACCAAGACAACAACTCCTCCAACACCTTCTGCCTCCCTTCCTTACAGCATGGACTTTATACGAGTACCACTGAACAGGGAACTCCTTTGTCGTCATATTTACCACACAACAATATCCATCTTTCCCCACAAACACCACTCGCCTCTTTAAATATATTTGCATCCCACATCAAAATGTGACCACCCCTCTATCTACTGACTTTATTTCCAAGAACTTAACATTGCCATTGCTCCACCACCCTCTAATATTTCTTTTAATAGGTGCTTTGTGTTTGGTTTCTACAAGTCCACAGACATGAAGTTGTCTTTCAGTAATGATTTTTTTTATTGTAAAGAATTTTCCTTGACTCCCAATCCCTCTAACATTCCACGAGACACACCTCATTTCAACTAGCAAAATTAAAATTATTTAAGTAATTGGGACTACTTCGGCCTTTAATTCTTCCACATTTCTATCATTTTCATAATCATCTTCAGACCAAGGCTCAATGTTTTCCAAATTTGCTTCTGCCCTGCTTATTATTTCGTCTCTGAAAAACTGATCCTTCCTTAACGACTTGGTGGTTGAACCATTTGTGTTTTCGTATTTAAACTCCCTTATTGAACACTTAGAGTTTCTCTTGAACTTTTTGGTGTTCAAAAATTTTTGGAAGCCAGGAGGACAATCATCATTTAAACTCATAGCATTTGTTGGGTTTACTAACTGTGCATTGATTCCCCTCTTTATTGATAATAGGTCCATTTCCTCATTAATATCATAGTTGACATTCCCAATTAAGGTTACTGTCCTTTCACTTTCTTTTGAATGTTCCTTGTCCCTAGGTGTTTCAACAACAATCTCCATGTTTCCCGAAAGTTTCTCGTCCTCAGATTCATGGCCACCAACCTTAGTAATTCATATTTTCCATGAATTAAGTTCCTATATGTTGTTTGGTTGAAGCACCTTAATTCCCATGATTTTGGATTATAATACTGTTTTATCCTTCATAACATTAATTACTCTCAAATATAAAAAAAAAAAATGATTTAAACAAGGGCAAAATAGTAATTTTCAAATACAAAACAGGTAGGCATTGAGAATAATCAAGGGGGGTAGGTATGTCAATCTTACATCATGTAGGAATTAAGTTCCCGTACGAAGTTTCAATTCCTCCATTTTAGTTAAAAAAAACAACCAAACAAGAGGCTAAAATCCCAATTCATGTGATTTTCAAGTTCTCATATTTTTAAGAGGCAACCAAACAAATCCTAAGTTAACGATGTGTCATAAGAAAATAGTGGGATACAAGATGGAAAAATGGGATAGAAGATCTGCTCTTTTTCAAACCGGGCTTTAAAGGTTGATAACAACTGAATACAATCTTGGGGGTTAGAATAACATCCGCTCGAGTCTAGTATAGTTAAGACATTTGGAGTCATAGATGAGTTGACGGTGGTATTCCAGTTTTAAAATGACTCTTCTCGATTCCTAGATTGAAAAATCAAGGATTTGCAACCAAATTGTTCGGAGTAGGACCTCTAGTGGGTTTGTGTGTAGAGCAGCTGCGAGCGGATGTGCGAGTAGCGATGTTTAGGGATAGTCTTTGTCAAAACTATCCTCCTTCACATAAAGCGTCAAAAGTGCTCGAGGAAGTGATACAAAATCGTATCTGGAAGATTACTGTACTATTTAAAAAAAAAAAAAAAACATAAGTTTCAAAATCAATTTAGTCATGGAAGAAAGCTTTGTGAAAACATATTATCGAAA
Source organism: Silene noctiflora (assembly GCA_009801015.1). Taxonomy (NCBI): domain Eukaryota; kingdom Viridiplantae; phylum Streptophyta; class Magnoliopsida; order Caryophyllales; family Caryophyllaceae; genus Silene; species Silene noctiflora. Next base: position 33,589 of record VHZZ01001518.1, on the reverse strand, counting down.
TTGATTAGACCGATTATAATTCAACTTTTACCTCCTTTTTGCACTCTTATGTGAACGTTTGTAAACAAAATTATATCCTTTAGTGTACTAAAAATATACGCAAATTCTTGTTCAAGGCGGACACTATTTGTCTTAAACTTAATAAGGGCCTTGTTTGGTTGCCTGTCTAATTCATGGGGAAATTAAAATCCGATGAATTGTAAAAAAAGGGAGAGCGTTTGGTAGACGCGACAATTATTGACACGACACGAAGTTAGCGGGTTAGGGTCAAGACGTTATGACCCATTTAAGTAATTGGGTTGCCATGACATGACACGAAACTTAAATGAGTCGAGTTAAGGTTGATGTATTTTGGCACAGACCCGACACAAATAACCCATTTATTTAAAATTGTCATAATATATTTGGCTTGAGCCAATAATTCAACAAAACAACTTAAAAATTAGCATTTTCATTCATTATTTTTGTGTTACTAGGGTATAAAGCTTGGTTTGTTGTATTAGTTTATTGAGTTAAACAGGTTAAGTGGATTAAAAATGACCTACTTAAAAGATAAATGGGTTAAACATGTCGGGTTGGGTTATAGAAAAATTAAATGAGTCGAATTAGGGTTGAGACAAATGACCCGTCTATGTAATTGGGTCAGGTTAGAGTTAGGGTAGTGGTGACCCGTTTAATATTGACACTAACACAACACGATCTGATCTGTTTGTCAGGTCTAGCGTTTGGTTGCCATTTTTTTTGTCAAAATGTAGGCATTCAATATTTTTAGGTGTTTTGAATGCGTATATAATGGGGGAGTTGAATTACATACCCCCTAGGCCCTAGGTAGTTAACAACTCCTACATTCGCAACGAATTCATGTGATATTGTATAAAAGAAAATAATTCACGTGATTTGGATTTTACGGTGTTAATCTAATTCCTTGATGAACCAAACAAGGCCTAAGGAAATGCCAATAGTTTTGTTTTTATTATCACCATGTAGTAGTATTTGACCCATCTAACGCCAAAACGGATAGTACCCGTGTTAATCATAACTCATTGAAAAATGTATTTCTCAACATTTTGTCAAAGGGTAATTAAAGATTAATAATTAATATAGTCACTCCATTTGAAAACAAATCATATATTTCTATAATTTTAACGAATATACATGATACAGATTAGACATCATTACGGAATTAAGCACGAAGTATGTTGTATCTATATATCTCAATCTTAATCGTCATCACACACGCAAAACATTTTCATCATATCCGAGTTTAACCCATATTCAAAATAAGGTGGATATTGCAAATCAAAATGACAATTTTTCATAGGATGCAAACTTTTAGCATAAATTTTCATTTATGACGGACATATCCGTCGCAAGCTTGTGACGGGTCAAGAACTACTAAGGAGGGTAAAAATAAGACAAAAGCAGAGTGTCTAGGAAGTAAAAATCTGTTTTGTCTTATCTATCTATTTAGATAGTACTTAACCGATCGCAAGCTTATGAGAGATATGTCCATGTCCGTAAATGACTCAAAAGAGAGACTTCCTAAACTTTCAAAGACCAAATCTAGAAAGGGATCAAATTTAATACTTGAAACTTGGAAGAGACCAAAATAATGAGACCTAAATCCGTCCAAGAAAAATAAAAACAAAATAATGAGACTAAAAAACGGTTAAAAAACTAGAGCAACCTCCTCATTACATGGATTATTAGTTGGGTAATTTGAATGTTTGATTCTGACGTCCATAATTATAATCATAATCAATAATCAATAATCAATAATCAATAATCAATAACTATTATGAATTAATCATAAATATAATTCATGCCCATTTCCTCATTACCTGCATTCTCCAGGATGTGATTTCTGAAAGTGAAACGTAAACTATTTTTAATTACAATAATCAATTTTAAAAATTCATCACTTTCATACACCTTGGAATTTTCTTCCTAAACTAGTATATTCGTTGAATTTTACATTTTTAATTCTGTTTCCTCCTCCAAATAATAATCAAACGATCTACATTTCTCGTTTCCTGTTTCTTTATTTTCTGGGGTTGAAAATCATTTTGAAGAAAACGCAGGTGAATTTCTGTAAGTGGGCACCTCTGTTTTTCAATTTTCACCACTTTATTATTGTAAATTATAATTACAAGATCTATTAATTCCTATATTTCCAGAAATTTGGCTTCTTTTCTGCTACTTATTTCATCAATACCCAAATTTTTGTGACTCGATTCCGGGTAATTAATTATTCATTTGATTGTCTAATCATTTTTCTGGGTTGTATGATTATACCCTTTTATTGCAATTGTTATTGATTTTGATTGCATTTATTTTGGTATAATTTATTGTATAGATTGATCCATTTGGGTATCATATACCATCTGTAGTTTGTATTGATACATGAATTGTTTGGGGGTTTTGTGTATAATGGTGAATTTGTACTATTGAACAAGCACAAGGTTGGTTGGTCCCTTTTCCTGTCCCTTTAAGTGATCAAAGGTGGGTCCTTTCTCAAAAGTTTGATAATCCCCTAACTGAATAAAGAAGAGTAAAAAAAAGTACCTTTTTTGTGGAATTATTGATCTAATACCAATTACCAAATGGCTACCATTGAAACTGATTCGTCGCCCGGATCACGGAATCCATTGGTTGATAAGAAGACGGTGCCCAAAGTTCGGGCACCGCCTTCTTTTACTTCAATAAAGTCGTTGCCTGCAAAGTTTAGGTCCATGGATTCTATTGAGGGAATTGGTGTTTTCAATGCTACTTTTAATGATATATTAGAAGGGTATGAGTATGATGATGAACAAGGGGATCAGGGAAATAATGATTCACCTTATGGAGTAAGGGATTTGCCTGACCTCGATGATGACGACTCTGATGTTCCTTCTTCGCCTTCTATCCCGTCTATTGCTGAGTCCAAATGGAATGACACTTCTTCTCCTTATGCTAAGAAGGTAACATCTTCCCTCTTTTTTGTCCTCATCTCGATCAAGATTATTTATTCTGTGTTTGCTTGATTGCAACTTTCACCCTGAGTTTCCTGATCAAGCTTAATTATGTACTAATGTTCTTTGCAAGTTATATTTTTGTCGTTAGCTTTGTTATGGAGTATATATTTCTGGCAGATTTTATCTGCTTATGCTGGACACTTGGTAGTGAAATCCTGTTATTTGGTCATGTAGAACTGTAGAAGTGTGTCCTACTTGTTTTTTAATTGCTGTGTTAACTCACAGCGTCTTCCTCTTATGCTTCGAAAGTATAAATCTCCCTTCTGTTTTCATTTAATATCTTCACATTCTTTTTGCTTACCTGGTTTTGTTGATTAATGCCTCTGATAATCTGATTCCCTCATCTCTGGGGACATAGTTTCCAGTTCGAGTTCAGAAATCTATCAGCAAGATACTCCCTCCATCCCAATTTTATTGGCACCTTTCCCCTAAAAAAATATTTTAAAATTATTGTTCCCTTCTAAATTTTGTAAGGAAAAAAGACGAGTGTCCAATATTACCCCTAGACATGAACTACCACAATCTCCACCACAATGATATTGTCTCAACTCTCTTTAATTCAAAGGGTAGAGTAGATAGTTCATCCCTTTCCCTTAAATTCTCCAAAAATAGAAAGGGCGTCAATAAAAATGGGAGGGAGGGAGTAATTTTTACGAACTGTGGTCTATGGCCTATGTGAAGGTATTTTCTTTGATGTAAGTTGCTTATAAAGCAAAGAGGAGCAATGAACATGACATGTGAAGGTAGACGCAATCCTTTCGGGACACCGTTTTTTATTAATTTGAATGGTGTGGAGATTGCCCCATCTTGTTGCATCTATTCCAATTCCACTGCAGCTATTTTCGTTACTCCCCATTTGGCAAACTGCAAATCTTTATCACTCATCTTTCTGTAACTTGCACTTGTTTTTACACAACCGGTTAGCTGTTTGTTTGAGTTTTAATCTTTTTTTCAATCCATGTAGCTTAATTTTCACATCATGCATTCTCCATCATTAAGGAACTTTAATATTTGGGTAAGAAAGTCGCTAAACCAAATAAATTTGTGCGTAGTAGATTCTTAAGATGTGTTTGACTTATATTTATCGTCTTAATTCCCTATATCTCACGTAGAAGTATTAATTTCATGCTGTCATGTAACTGGCTGTTAGCTGTATGTCAATTTATTTTTGAATGGCAATTATGGTAATGACATCTGTGACACCATATACATCACGGGGTTATGTCATGATGGAAATTACTTTTTCGTTGTTGCTTCGTAGTTAAAGTTGAAATTTATTTTCCAGAATATCCACTCTTGGTATAAACAACCTGATGGGAATTGGAAACTTGGAAAGATTATATCTAGTTCAGGGACAGAAACTATCATTTCTCTGCCTGAGGGGAAGGTAAGATGATTAGCAAATCTTAATTTTAATGGTTTACACTTGCTCAACTTTGCTTACTTCTTACAGACACACCAACTGTAGGTTGTGAGAGTGCAAACTGATCGTTTATTACCAGCAAACCCTGACATCCTTGATGGCGTGGACGATCTCATGCAACTAAGCTATCTCAGTGAACCTTCAGTTCTCTACAATCTTGAATACAGATATGACCGTGATATGATTTACGTGAGTGATTCTATTATTGAATGCTTGCTAAAAGATTTATCATTTGTATTTATTTTTCGTATCCTGATAATTGTTGCTTTGTCTTGAATCAGACAAAAGCAGGCCCTGTGCTTGTTGCTATCAATCCCTTCAAAAATGTCCCGCTTTATGGAGAGGATTATATTGAAGCATATAAGTGTAAATCCACCGAGAGTCCACATGTGTACGCAATTGCAGATACTGCCCTTCGGGAAATGACACGAGGTGTTCGACTTCGTTTATTTATTATTTCTTTCTTTGGTCTTTACTTGTTTTTTCTCTGTGACTTTGTAGAAGCTACACTAATCAATACTTGTATGTTTCTTCGTCTTTCTTTTGTTTTTTAATTTATCCATTTTGTTTCCTTTTTATTCCCTTTTGCAGATGAAGTGAATCAATCAATCATCATAAGGTGGGTGTTATCTTCTAGCACTCCTTGTTAGGACACAGTATAACTTGTTTATGGATTAGCTCTGCATGACCAGCTCAGTTACTTACACCCGATTGCGTATTTTTGTTAAGTCATGAAGTTGTTTAGGGAATTTATTTAGTTTTAGGAGTTTCTGGAGGATACTTGTGAGCAGTGGCGGAGCCAGGATTTTAAGTCGGCTGGGGCGAAAGGGTAATATTATAAGGGGCCTCGAAAAATTCGAAAATTTTAACTAAAAATTTTGAAATTTTCAAACTTCACCACAGCTTGTGAGGGGAAACTACCATAGTTCAAGTGTTCTATAGTCTTCCCTCAACTGTTTTGTGTCATTTACACTTGTGGTACCTTTGTCCCATATTAGTAGTTATACTTATATTTTTTTTTTGGTAAACATGTAATTATTATTAAGCACCAATCCAGTCACATCATCATAAGAATCCTTCTCTTAATTAGGACAGAAGGCCCCTAATTAGATTATGATACTTTACCTTCACTTTCATGCTTACATTACATTATTTTAGCAGAAGATAATTTTTTTTTTCATATTATTTGTTTTTCTATATAGCAATTGCACATCCCCATAACTTCTCTCTCATATTGCAATTTCTCATGTCTTCTCTCTTCTATTGCACCTAGTTCACTATAGTCGAAGAGGATACAATTAATGGAGGATCATTAATGGGGTGGATAACTGGATCCGTTACTCAAAAGTTAAGGCCAATTAAATGTGATGTTAGGGTTGAATACTTGGATGATTTATCTTTTACACTGGCGATCACTGATGCTAATCATTTCCTTAGTTTTTCTTAATCTGCGTAGTATCCTAAATCGATTAAAAAAATGAAGGGGTATGAAATTAGATAAAATAATTCATCAGTTGACACACGTGTGTCTTTGAGGGGATTCATATAAGATGAACATTTTTGTTACTGTCTCTTTTGTATTTTTCATTTTTAACAACTTTTCATGAAGCTAGAACAACCTCACCCAGTTCCTTAGTATCTTCTCCCATGGGGGTAGGGTTCAAATGTTTTGATGACCCATAATGAAATTGCTTCGACTACAAAATAGGAGAACATACATATTAATGAATCATTATATTCCAAACCCTGATAATATTGAGTCTTTAGCTTTGTTGATATGTATTTACAAGTGTCTTCTGAGGTTCTAATCTCTCTTTTTGGCTAATAGACAAATCATTTGAGATATGTGACATGTCTGTCATTATGACTAAATCTAGTAGCTGAACCAATTTTTGGGATGTCAACGTCCTGAATATGCGAGATAAGTCCTGACATTGCTGATGAACATTTTCATTTATGATCTAGTGGTGAGAGTGGAGCGGGAAAAACTGAAACAGCTAAGATAGCAATGCAATATTTGGCTGCACTTGGAGGTGGAAGTGGGATAGAGTATGAAATATTAAAAACCAATCCTATCTTGGAAGCATTTGGCAATGCAAAGACATTAAGGAATGACAATTCAAGCCGCTTTGTAAGTTCGTGGTTTCGACCTTCTGATTGAGTGACCAAATGTTACCTCGGACGTGCACCTGAGTTTGGTTTGGAGAAATAATATAATACTATCGTTTGCTTACATGTGGCAGGGAAAGCTGATTGAGATCCACTTCAGTGAGACTGGAAAAATCTCGGGGGCAGCTATTCAAACATGTGAGCCTGCTTTATCTAATTTGTTAAAAGTTCTGAAATTTTTAAGATTAATGTTGTTGCCGGGCCACTAACTACGCATTTCTCCTCTTTCTGATGGTTGGCCTTATTGGTTTTGAGGATACAGTCTTACTTGAAAAGGTCGGCATCTTCTTCTGCTTCCTTTGATTTTCATTGTTTTTGAGGTGTAATTGTAATTTTATTTGTTATCGTTTTATCCTGACTATATTTGATTCATTAACAGTCCAGAGTGGTACAATGTGCGCAAGGTGAACGATCATACCACATATTTTATCAGCTGTGTGCTGGTGCACCAGCTTTTCTAAGAGGTATATGCTCTCTTGATTTCTGTATTGCCTTGCTCATTGTTATTCTTTTTAGCATGGCTTTATTGATTCCCTGTAACAAGTTTATCCCCTTATGAGTTTATCTCATAGGTTTGTGCATGTCATGAAGGTTGTTTAGTGAGAGATCATGCGTATATATATTAGACTACTAATGAATCGGAAGATGCTTCACGAATATATTCTGAATACAGTCTCTGATTTGAGGTGCTCAGTTCTTCTTAAATAGGCCCTGTCAAGCACCGGTTCTGCTTGTTTAGGGTCTAATTACCTGCTTAACTATTATTAGTTATTTGTAAAAATTTTGTTGATGTCCCTTCATAATACTAACCGCATACCACTACTCCACTAGATGGAATGCACCTGGTTACAACAGGAACGATTCAGTTGACCCTATATACCACATCTTGAAATTTTATCTATATTGAACATTGCTGAATGAGATCAATGTTTGTTGGGGAACCAATTTTATATATGCTCTTAGTTAGCGCATGAAGTTCTTAGGAGACTAATAATTAGGTGTTCACTGGTAGTGCAGAATGCTTGATCTAAGCTTATGGCAATTTTTATCGCATCATACACGTAAAAAGTAATAAACTTCTTCTTAAGCCCTTAACCTTTATTAACATACTGCTTTCTTGAACTGGTTGTGATTGTCACAATGTCAATCTTCCATCATTTGTTCATCTTTGTTTTGTAGACTGTTCTGGGGTGCTTTGAATTTCTTGTTTTTGCCTTTGTAAATTGCAGAGAAATTGAATTTGAGGAACCTTGATGAATATAAATACCTGAGACAGAGCAATTGCTACACCATTGCACGTGTGGATGATGCTGAACAGTTTYGCATTGTCATGGTACACAGATGCTGTTATCTTTTTGATGTTGGAGAGGAAGAGAAACTGAGAGTATTGATAGACATTTCAATGTTATTCAAGCTTTATTTTTGTGTTGTTTTCAGGAAGCGCTGGATGTAGTTCATGTCACTAAAGATGATCAAGAGAGCGTGTTTATAATGGTCGTTGCTGTGTTGTGGCTATGGAATGTCTCTTTCAATATTATTGACAATGATAACCACGTCGAACCAGTGCCTGATGAAGGTAAGTCGTAAGTGCCAGGTCTGATGATTTCAGCAATAGTTGTAATGGTTTTTGCTTCAGGTATTGTTTTCCTGGCATCAGTAATGTGTTGCCTTTTGATGATTAAAGATGAAAATTTAAGATAGGAAGACCAAAAATGTGAGTAGGTATTAGGTTGTGTTTCTATATTCCCCATACCCCCTTCATCAAGATGGTTCATTGACATATTGTCGACTGGTCACTAGTTTATTTATCAGAAGTAATTGTTGAAGGAAAAAGGCAACAACTTGAGGAAAAAATAATTTTTTTGTGTTAGTGAGTGGAAAATTGCCTCATGGAAGAGAGAATATGATATCCACCCTCCCTCTTTTGTTTCCTAATGAAATGTGTAATATTGTATCACATTATGTGGCTTTTCGGTTTTCAGCTCTTCTTTCTGTTGCAAAGTTGCTTGGCTGCAAAGTGGAGGAGTTACAACTTGCTTTGTCCACCAGAAAAATGAAAGTTGGAAACGACAATATTGTTCAGAAATTAACACTGCCTCAGGTAAGTTATTCTCTAATCTTTCAGGTCAGTTATCTAGAAAAATGGGTAACATATGAATCCAGATACTCACTGTCATTTGTAGCTTATTTTGTTTTGTAGCAGTATTCCATTTCGGATCCACAATGCTACTCTTTGGCTTTTTATTTCAATGTGAATGCTATTAAGTTGTTCTCGGGAAATAGTTTATGATTAGAGACTTGTAGTCATTGTGTTTGTAAATTATTGTCCTACTTTGGGTTTCAGATTATTGAGTGTCTTATTCAGGGGACTTGCCTTGGTAATTTTGTGGAACAAAAGTTTTGACATTGTGACTTATAAAGATAAAAACAAAAATATGAGATCTATGGTGATTCTGTTGAATGTGGCATGCCGAGTGTTTGAGTGGTTGTATTCCCCGGTTAAGAAGAGATAATTAAGTGGCTAGAAGGTTGGTAAGGTTAAATCTAATCATAAAGGGCAGCTTTTAGTTATAAGTATATGGTCGAGGGCAACATGCCCAGGGCAAATAATGGAAGACCCATGACTTGTGTTTAGATCAGTGTTAAGAGGCGATAGCTGATAGATCTGTAGCAATTTAAATTTTAAAATAGGTTGAGAAGTTAAGGGGATGTTGTAGTTTGAATAACAGCATGTGACGAGACTAGAGATGATAGCATGTGAGAAGTCCATCATAGCACATGAAAGCACAAGGAGGGTTGCGTGAGCTTGCAAAACTGGTGGAGGCGATGAGAGATCTTATTCAGGATGTGATTGAAGGTTTTCAAAGTCTTTTAATGCTATACTTCCTGATAAGTGGGACGATTAGAGATGATAATAAAATCGAGGGATAGTACTCTAATGGAGGTGGTTGGTTTGTGCCGTACAAGAGGTTGGCAAGGATAATGTGAATGATATTCAGTCCCTTTCGATATAGCCTCTATATAGAGGGAGTGTGGGGTAATTGGAAAGGACCTAAGAACTATTGAAAACTTGTTATTGTTGAGTCAGATTATGATTTTGATAACGGTGATGAGTTTTATGCATATGAAATATTGAGCAAGGTGAGTCTTAGATGACTTTAGATCATTTTATGCTTCGGAGACTCGAGGACTATGTTACTATGGCCTATTGGTATGAATGTCGGATACGGCTATACGGGTGGGGGGACACGTCTTCAAAGCAAAAATACATTTCTAAAGTTTTGAAATATTTCAATTTGTTTTACATAATGGAAAGAAGTTTATCTCTTTTCTTCTACTTTTGTGGTGTGACCTCACTAGTTAAGCTCTGTTGAAGTGTTGGACTAATAAGTGTCGGGTACAGATGCATACCTATATCCATGTCGTGTCGTGCTGACACGGGTACGGTTTGGAAAGTGAAGTGTCAAAGTAACATAGTTCAAGGAAACAAAAATACTGTGGAATTAAAATTTTGCTCTCATACATCTGTAACTCTGTCACCTGGATGATATTCATGGGATTTAATTCTTATCATCCACTCATCCAGTCTTCGATCTTTTGTATAATTTCTAATTTGTTTCTTGCATTGTGGATCTGTGGTGCATAGCTGTATTGTCGTTGTCAGGGCATATAATCTACAAGGTTGACTATAATTGTTCCTTTTTTCTTTCAGGCAATTGATGCCCGCGATGCTTTGGCAAAATCCGTTTATTCTTGCTTATTTGATTGGCTTGTTGAAAAAATTAACAAGTCACTCGCTGTAGGCAAACGGCGCACTGGAAGGTCCATCAGCATTCTTGATATATATGGTTTTGAATC
>VHZZ01001517.1:68912-81914 GCA_009801015.1 Silene noctiflora | reverse complement strand
TATTCTTAGGCACATTCCTCAATGGTGCATGGATCACATTGGCCGACTCAGCCGTAATACCATGGTTAGCTACCAAAGAGGCTTTGGCCAAGATGAACTCAGATAGAATAAGAAGCTTAGGATCCACTTTGATAAAAATTTTGTTTTCTTTCTTAGGGAGTGATAAAAGAGGACAAACATCAATAGAGTGAGCATGGGAACCACAACAAGAACAACCCATAGGAAAATCCTCATACCAAACAACATAGCCATCACTAAGGCCACCAATTCTGGGGGTCTCAACATAGGAAATGAGGGGCACAGTCACATTTACTGTAATACAAGCTCTAGCAAATTTGATTTTAAACTTTTCCTCAGTGCAAATATCAAGTTTRAGCAATTTACCAACTTTRTTCATCTCAAATAACTTACTAATCGGCACAAAACTARCCAGCTCAATAGGAAAMYTAGGAAGCCTAAYCCAGACATCAGCARAAACAATAGACTCACAATAAGGATCAAACATTGGTTTCCAATGATTAATGACAAATAAATCWCCTTGGACATRCCAAGGTCTATCCCTCCAAATACGGTCCTTATCATTAGGATTAGCAAACTTAATAAGAATCCAATCATTGCCCATATCAAGAAAATCAATGGAACCATCAGTAAAGGCCCAATCAAGCTTGAGACGAGCAACAATGAGCTTGTAATCAACAGAAGTTCTTAACATTTTTCCAACAAAGCAAGAATTTTTCAATACAACAATCTCCTCTTTCACTTCAGGGAGGTCATCAAAAGAAATTTGTTGTTTGAAAGAGGACTCATCCTGCTCCATRTGAGAAGCAGAATGGTTGGGCGAGTGAATCCCCGGTTGGRCCTCATCAAGAACATCCGTAGAGGAGTTCGAGGGCCCGACCTCATCAACCAAAGGAGCACAAGAGGGTATAACACCCAAAAGAGCATTTTTAAAACTTTTATCAGACTCCATACAACAAGAGAGCAGAAAAACAAACAGAAAAAAGCAAGGAAGAACAAGGCAACAGAGAGAAAAAACGAAGACAGAGAAGGGACGTGCAATGAAATCAAGCAGAAAACAAGTTCTTAAATAGGAACCAAAAGGGTAGTAACTAAGGAGAAAAAGGACTAATAGTTCCTTAAAAACAGAAAGGAACTGGAGGTACAAAACCAAAATATGAGTAAACAGTTTACTCACACAGAGAAGAAAGGAGAAATAAAAAAAGGGGAAAAACCGTACCTGAGACCAAATCCAAACGGCTGAAAAGACGGAAGTACTCCCACTTGGTAGAAGATGTAGGGATTCTCCCGAAACACGACTCCAAAATCCCCCAAAAGAAGAGACAACAAGATCTATAGGAATGGCTTCAACAGTAGCGTAATCGAAATAGGACAACCGAATCGGTAGCTTCTTAGAAAAAAAAGGCAAAAAACATGTCGATAGGAATATTAAAATAGAGAAAAATTAAAATCCCTAAATTCGGATGACATGTTTCAGTATAAAGGTGAAATCTCTGAACAGAGAAACTAGAGATTTGGGTGCTTAAAAGTCTTTGAATAGAATTAACCCCATCAGAAGACATGGAGATTAAGGCTAAATGAAGAAGGAACAGGAAACTTTGAAGGCTTAGAACCTACTTTTGGCTTTTTTTTCTTTTTCTTTTTCTTTTTTTGGCTTTTCATCCTGATTTCTGGAGTTTTCTCTCACATGGAATTGATTGCTTTTTTCTTTAAGGTATTTCACCACAAAACACCGTATGGTGCACGTACACGAACCTGCTCGTAAGGGCATGTAAGTGAAACGCGTGCTCCAATGTCGTACTCCATGCTTGTCGAGAAATGAAGTAACAACACAGATCACCCAGTTATACATCATGACAAAACCATACAGATATAAAACATCCCGAGAGTAGCGTGTATAATCCGTCAATTGGCACATTCAAAAATATGGGATTTTTTATGTACCAAGTTTTTTCCATGTCAAGGGTTTATTTCCATTATCCAAGTAAAATCACAATGTTGACGATAGGCATCTTTTTGGTTTTGACAATTTTAAAGTTGTTGAACAGGTTAGATAGATAGATCTCATAGAAGTATGATGCATTCATGCACCAATAACTTCCTTGCTTAATCAATATCTGATGGTTCAATTTGTTGGAAACAGGATGAAAAAAGGTTGTTAGTGATGAATGTCACTTTTAGTATGAGAAATCAGTATAATTAATACTCTTACCGTCTCAATAATTTGTTAACCTTTTATACTGCTTGAGAGTTGGGAGAGGCATTTTAATCAAACGTAAACAAATGATGGCGACAAAGGAAGTAAAAACGGTCCTTGTCTAAGCGGTATACCAATGTAGAACAAGAGCAGAGTCAACCAAATTATTTCATTTCAACACGTGATACCAGCAAAATAATATGTGCAAAAAACCCCTTAACATTGAAGCTGTATTCATTCTAGCCAGTTTATGAAAATCCCAAAGTATCTAACGCTGGAATGAAATAGAATAGGACCCAGTGTTCGGATCCTTCACAGCTTTAAAGTTGTCAACACTCATCCCGAAGCGACCGAGTAGACTGTTCCCCATGTCTTTCAGCTTTCCTGCTCATTATGTAATACAAATGTTTAATTTCCATTTATTTTAACAAGAGCAACAAAGAGAACCTACTATTTCCATGTAACATGTAAAACAAACAGAATGGAAGACATTGTAGAAGGAGATGTACCAAGGTGGATCTATGAAGGTAGAGAAAGAGCAGTATCCTTCGTTTACCAAAGGGGTTCTAATTATTTTTCTTCTCTTTTTTGTTTCTTACTCGTATTTCTTTTACATTTCCCCGCTTCCAACCAAATGGCCCTCGGCTTCAGAACATTCAAAACTCTAAACTTGTCCACATAAAGGTTTATAGTCTTGGTTTTCCTCACATATATAGACAATAATCCCTTTTAAGATAGTCATTAAAACACAACTTTGAATATAAATATAATGTGGGAGTATGAAATTGGACCATATTATTTCCACACTCCATATCACAACCCCATCATGATTAAGTCACTTCACACTGGTTTGACTGAACTACTCAACCACGGAACTGCATGTCAAATATTCACTGCATCTCCAAAATCTACCAAGGTTAAATAAGGAATTGGGAAAAAGACCAGAATTGGAACGAAAAAAGAGTCAAAGAACAAACTGGCAGCTACAACACAAAGGACAGAAGGAGACTGTAATTACCAATCATTTCATCCTTCATTTTTTCCATCTTTTCTCTGGCTAATGGCTCCAATCTCACAATATTTCTTCTAGCCTGGATATTGGAAGGATCTGACTCCAGAATTTTCTTCATATCTGCCAGAGAGTAAAACTTAATCCACACAGAATAGACAAGGTAAAAACAGAACCGCACTTGAAAAACTAATAGAAAACAACATATTGAATAGTTTGGCATAAGGTGAAACATTGAAGGAATATTAATGAGGTAGCAAGTAAGTCTCAAGAGGGTATTCTAGATAGGTAACTGTGTTAATGGAGCGTGCTACCAATTATTGTTTTTGTCTTTGTTATTTTCATTGCTGCTCATTACCAACTCAGTGACACCAGGTAGTACAGAAAATCAACAAAAAACATTTACTTAATGAGAAGCTAAATCAACAGGTCATCTACACTAATACATCTTCAAAAAATTGCTCTCACTACTCAATACAGTTAACCTTATGACTGCCTACCAAAAACTTGTCACGTTTGAAGTAGAGACCAGTTTTGATGAGAGAGAGAAACTAAAACAGCCAGAGAGATACTAAAACAAACAGATTTAAATTTGGTGGAGGTTACCATCCCCTCTTGGTAATCATTTTTTTTTTTTATATTTTGAAGGAAAGCAGAAGAAATGACATAACAGGAATGTGCCTCACCGGAAATGGCTTCATCATAACGCTCAAGCTTCTCATAAGCCTCTCCTCTCCTAACAAGGGCTTTGACGTAAACTGGGTTTAGCTCTAAAGCTTTTGAACATTCTTTGGCGGCTTCATCGTACTTCTCCTGAATGAGTAAAATGTTGGTAAGAGTCATGATTAGTGAAATAGACAACTGTTATGTTTAGGGAAAAAAAAAGTTTTTGGTTAAATGGGGTTATTTGTCAAATTAATTAGATTTATGGAGTCGGTTTCAAACTATTTTGGGTCAATGGGTCCACGTCATCACTTGTATTTCTTTTTGTCTGTTTTATAAAGCCGTTGGGTAGTTAGCGGCTTCACTATTTTCATAACATTCCATTAAGCGGGTACCTTAAAAATTGATTCAAATACGACTTAGGGAAAGCCGCTAATGTTGTTAGCGGCTTCGGCACTTGAAGCACTTAAAAATCACTTAAGCCCGCTTGTAAAGTCAACGGCTTTACCTCTCCTCCATTTTTATAAAACTTGCAAAATGGTCTTGAAAATACAAAGATTGAAACCGCTAGGGACATCAGCGGCTTACTCTCTTCACTTTTTCTAATACTTGCAGTATGTTTTGGAAAATTAGAACGACTAAAACCGCTAACTACCCCAGCTGCTTTATACAAAGACAGGAAAAAAAATATAAATGATGACGTGGACCCATTGGCCACAAATAGTTTGAGACCAACTTCAAAAACCCAATTAATTTGTCAAATAACCCTATTTTGCCAAAAAATTAAAAAAAAAAAAATGACTCTCATTACCAAAGTCAAACAGCACAGAAGAGTGCAAATACAGAGCATGAGTAGAAAAGAGGCTAATATCAATGAAAACAAGAACACGAAACAGAAAATGAATCTCTTTCAAGACACCCAGACCCAATACTCGCACAGATGATGTAATGCTCAGAAAATGGAAGCCACAAGCAAGAACGCAACCAAGAACGCAACTACAACTAGGCTCCTTCTGAAATTTGCATTTGCTTTGTAATTGGATACAGAATAGAAATACCTCAGAGGCATGAAATAACAAGACCATAAGCAATACAGAATTTTTATCAGATGCTATCAGCATATCTTTTTTCTACTTCACAACTCCGGTAAAAAAAACAATGATACCTAATTCACCTTCCCCTTCCCCACTATCATCACCATTACCCAAAGAGGCTCCTCTCTAATCTCTAATAGCAATTGCCACATAAAAAGAGGTGTGCCCTAGGCGCATTGAAGAAAGACGGCCCCAGCTGTATCAAACAGTGAACACAACCAGACAGAGTCAAGGTTTATATCCGACAACCTTACTTAGGCCAGTTAGAGAGACCTGAAAACTAGGGTTACCGGATTCGCTTGGGTACCCTACGAATCGCGAATCATTAAGAGCGAATTTTATCGTGTCGCTTAACAAAAATACACATAACATACATTCTGTAAGGGCGAATTGCGAATCGGCATGGGCGTATTCATAGCGAATCTGGTAACCATGCTGAAAACACACAACCTTCATTTGTAGAACTCCATTTAAGAATTGAGCATTTGTTACTTGGTTTCCCTACTATCTTTAAAAGCAAATCTATTTCTCCAACTTGCTTACTTTCTTTACTACTACCTCCAATCCATCCCAAAAAATACCTATTTCCCATTTTGGGTAAACCATTCCAAACTACCCAACTTCATTTTTAGTAAACCAAATGTCCAACCTATCCTTATAAAGTACCCTATATTACAAACAATGTCATCCAATCAACACCAAATTTTGGCATCCTACTTTGGTCTTTAGTAATTTACTCATTATACATGCCACTTACTCACCATTTGCAATATTTTTCTATTGTTCTTAATCTTTGTGCAATGATATTATGGATAGTATTTACTCTCATCCCACTTCGCTTAACAGCACAAGCAGAGCAAAGTAGCATCTGCAATTCCAAAAAATGCTTAAATTCAGGTTCCATATCATGAATCCTCACCTATGCTTAGAAAAAAAGCCTCTTGTTTCTTCACACAAACACATAAGAGGTAGGCTATAGGCGGGTGAAATTTCAAGTAAAAAGATTATACTAAGAAAGGATGAGAACAAAGAGTACAAAATCAGAACAAGAAATCCTTAAATACAAAGGAGGTGACGGGAAGCAAAATTGATACATAAAAGCCTATACCGAATATCTTTTATTACTATTGTGCCTTTCCCTTTGTTCTTCACCATTTGTAACTGAAAGACATTATGATATAGAGGTCTGAATAAATACCACATCGATCTCCAAGATGATTGCCATCATTGTAAAAAACAAAGGAATAAGGGATAACTTAGACCACTAATATTAAGGTGATATCATCAACATTTTATTTTAAAGATAAAAAAATTGTGTAAAATGATTTAACCTTCCAACTTTTTGAAAGTCTAGAACCTCTGGAAGCATATGCCCCATTTAGTTAAATAAGGTGCAAAAGTTTTATAGAGTAATTCATAAGAACTGGAATTATCTTAGCATTTCCCAAGAACCATCACAGAGCTGTCAATCTCCATACAGCCCTATTCTAAATTCACCACTGATTTGGATGTTAACACCAAATGAACATAAAGATATCATCTCTACCTTTTCAGCACCCAGATCAAGCATTCACCATGCATTATCAGCTTTTTCGTGATTCTAATATGCCTGCTGAAGGAATGATGCTGCAAGATTTTGCGTCCTCATTGACGCATATGTTTAAACCCATATCCAACATTCAGTTATATACACTCTTGATTTACATTAAATTGATGATGAGGAGACAGTATATCCGAGATGAGAAATGAATTCATCATTCCAAAGTTCTGTTCTACCTCTGCTATCACTTATAAGTTATAACTATTTCCAGTAAATATTTCTTTCCATCGCGATTTTTCAAACTTTTTTCTTGACAAACTATTGAGGCAATATAAAACATGGAACAACGTAAGGCAATACCAAAAGTACAAGAACTAGGTCAACACCCACTTCAACGAGTTCACCGACATGTTTTTAACTTTTGATGTCCTTTTGGGCAAAAGAAAAGCGAACTCAAACACATTCTGATCACAAAAAAATGGCTGAAAACACATGATGTCAAACTTAGACAATCCCAAAATGGCAACAGTTACTTTCATGAAAACAAGGAACAGATATGCCAGTTGCAAACCAACACAATGACTTTTTGAAAGACAAATAGATATGTCCTCAACAGTTCTTAGATTTCTACTTTACTATAAAAAAATTTAAAGGAGTTGATATTGCGTTGCTTTTTTCTATTACCAGACTCAAGTCCCACATCTTCTTTGCAAGGTTCTTGTCAATAGAACCAAATGACCCCAAGGACACAGGTTAGCTAGCATCCCATACATTCTAGAATACAGTGATAGGATGTCATTTGCTTTTGGCATAAATCCACTTAGTGACTTAGCCATATTACTATTTTCATTTTTCAACTCAAGGTGTTCATTCAGAAATGCAAGTATCCAAAGAGACTTCTTACTAAGTGCTAAAACTGATGCTGCTACCATGCCAGTGAGAATTGAACAGTTGAACTACAACCTCCAAGTAGAATGATTATGTCTTGTTAAAGATTGTTTATCGAAAATTAACGATGTCATACCAGTTTCATGAAGCATGCTGCACGATTTGAGTAGCATATTGAGCGCAATTCCATTGCTGCTTTAACTTCTGGTGATACAGGTAGAGCAGATTCGTGTTTTGGCTTTTCTGCTGCTGCTGCTTGTGGAACAGGCTCATGCTTTGGAAGATCAGATACTGCTTCTGGAGTAGGCTCATGCTCTGGAATTTCGGGTGCTGCTTGTGGAGTAGGCTCAACCTTTGGAATTTCCGGTGCTAATTGCAGTGCATACTCATACTTAAATAGTGCTTCCTCATACTTTCCATCTTTGAATAGTTCATTTCCTTCTGCTTTTGCTTCATTAGCTTGCGCCAATGCCTTCTGTTAGCAAAGAAGAGTGTGATTTACCATGATTTAAATAAATTAAACAACAACAGTGTATAATGACGGCAGAAAAGAAGAGCCGATAAAACTGACATAATAATAAAAGCATAATAGCACACAAAATTAAGGTTGCCGCTTCAAACTAACAATCTAGAAACCAAAATTTCAGTAGGTATCTCATATGAACACAGCTAAAGTAAGCACAATAACATGTAAAATCTTGACACGCAATTACTCTGTAGCAAGGATCGATCAGGCCTCCGCACATCCGATCCAAAATTCATTTTAGAATTTAGATATACGAAAATTAAGTAAATAATGGCTTGAGTATCCGGACATCCGATTATTCGGATTGAATTTTCAGTTAACCAATGGCTGCACACTGCACACACTACCTGTACCCATTCCGATATCTACTAGTAAACCTGTTGACTAGTTTCAGAATTTTCACCAATTTACGGGTAAATGCTCAAGTTCTAAGCCTAACCTAATTCCAATGCACAACTTCATCGATAAATTAAGGTAACACATCAACAAAAATAACACCAATGCCTCAACCAAACCCAAATTCGCATCTAACACGGTGTTCTCTACACATCAAATGACAAATTTAAGGGTAAAGGCTAAAGTTAGAAAGCTCCCCTATTCCACCTAGCAAAATTATCATCCCAATGCAAAACTTGGACGAGAAATTAAGTCAGTACATGCAACGAGAAAACGTGCAACACTACAGCCCCAACCAAACCGAAAATTTGCATCAAACACGGTGGAGTATAGACTATAGACATCAATCAAAAGAAATCGCCAAAATCAACATTGCTTTCAGAATTAATACTAACAAGTCAAATCATTCACTAGAACTGCAAAAACATCGAATTAATAAAAGATACTCATATTTCATCTTCAATTGGTCAAAATAAGCAAATAATTCATACACCTAATCAATCAATTGAAGAAAAAAGAAGAACAACAACTGGAATCGAATAAACAAGTGGCGAGAAATAGACCTGATTAAGATCATCATTGAGAGCATCCTCGTAAGAATCATCCTTAGTCACCTCTTCGTAAGAATCATCCTTAGTCACCTCTTCGTAAGAATCATCCTTAGTCACCGCAACAGATTGTTTTGGATGTTCGTCTCCGCCATTAACACTTCTTAGATTGTGTTGTTGTTCATCATCGCCACTATCGTGATCGCCGCCATCGCTTGCCGTTTCGAAACCGTCGCAATCATCATTGACCACGAAACTCGTTTCTGAGCCATTTTCGTCGGTCTTAGTATTGTTCAAGTTGACAGATTGTTGTTGTGATTCTTCTTCTTCTTCGATTACCACCACCATTTTTGGTTGAGATTAATGTGTGATGAATTGCAGTAAACTAGTATGAGTGCTGTGTTGCTAAATGCTTGAAGAAGGGAGGTTTTAATGTCTGCTTTATTTTTCTGTGGTTCTACAAAGTATGGGAAACGCCGAGTAACGCCACATATCAATATATCATCGCCAAATCGGGTATATTGCTACATCCGTAAATCAACACATTTTGTAAACTTTTTTTAAGAAATTGGATTTTAGAGTTGATTTCAATCTATTTGAAGCGGATGGGTTCGCGTCATCCCTTTATTTCTTTTTTTTGGTTTTTAGGTGAAATTTCTTTTTTTTTGGTTTTTAGGTGAAGTCGCTAAGCTCTCTAGTGCCTTGTATCTGTACCACTTTTCAACTGCTACCGTAAGTTTTAGAAAAAAGAGAAGTCATAAAGCTGCCTAAGCCCCTAGCGGCTTGGATACTTGACGTCATCTTCCATACATGCTGTAACTTTTAGAAAAATAGGAAGAAGATAAGCGTCTAGTTCCATGGCTACTTTACTATATTAGTACAAAAAAAGATGCAAACACACCTTACCCCAACTGGAA
Source organism: Silene noctiflora (assembly GCA_009801015.1). Classification (NCBI taxonomy): domain Eukaryota; kingdom Viridiplantae; phylum Streptophyta; class Magnoliopsida; order Caryophyllales; family Caryophyllaceae; genus Silene; species Silene noctiflora. The sequence goes on along the minus strand of VHZZ01001517.1, from coordinate 72,118 downwards.
AGTGGTACAGATACAAGCCGCTAGGGAGCTTAGCGGCTTCACCTAAAAACTGGAAAATAAATAAATAAACTAATGATGTGGACAGTTTCTCCCCAAATAGTTTGAAATCAACCCTAAAAGTCCAATTAATTTGCTAAATGACTCTATTTAGCCAAAAAAAAATCTATTTTTTACTTTAAGGACTTAAAATTCTATTAACTTTTTTAATGCGGTTTTTCTTAAATACTATGAACGGCGAATTCAGTTACCAAGAATTCATAGTAGTTATCAAAGTAATGGAAGACTAGGGTAGATCTCGTGCTTAGGCCTGGTCAAAGGTGCGGGTCGACCCGGCTAACCCGGACCCGACCCGCCAGTGGACCCGCCTTGCACCCGGACCCGTCAGACCCGGACATGGAACCGGCCCGGCCCGTTTATACCACATGACCGGGTCCGGGTCAGAATTTTTGAACCCGGCCCGTTAGGTGACCCGTCTCAGTAACCCGCCCAACCCGCCCCCAGACCCGTGGGTCTGACCCGCCAGACCCGGACTCATTATTAAAAAAAATGGCAAACCGAGAAACATTCGTATGGAGGTACTTCCACAAAATCTCGGTTTCAAATACAGATAATGAATTCAAGTGTATTTGCAAGGTTTGTGAAATTAATAACATTACTAGAGACTACAAATGGAGCATCGATGGAGGCTACGGCGTTATGTATCGTCATTTAAAGATGGCTCATGGCATTACTCGTGATGTATACCGTGATATTTAAATCGAGCCATTTCAAATTTAAATATCTATTTCCGTCATCATTATGTATGTCAAATAATTATGTAATTTAATTACAAATTTATCGAATGTACGTTATAATTACGAAATACGGAATAAAATAAATCTTTTCGATTACGTAAACAATTTCTTATTTTGCTTTTTTAAAAACATGGGCTGTCAACATGGACTCGACCCGTCAGACCCGGTACGCCAGACCCGCCATTCAACCCGTCTGTTTACCCTTCCGGGTCGGTTTCGGGTTGGCCATCACATGGCCCGGCCCGACCCGTGACGACCCGCCACTATACACCGGGCCGTGTCCGGTTCACTAGCCAATTAACCCGGACCGCCCTTGACCCGCACCGGACCCGGACGACCCGCACTATTGACCAGGCCTACTCGTGCTACAACACGGTATTTTTTAGATTTGATTTATAAAAAGGTAATTTCAATAAAATTATTTATATAAATTACCTGTATTTTTAACTTAATGTTATGATGATATAATATTAGTGAGAGGTAGAAAAGAAAGTTAATAGCATTAAAAGACACTTTAATTTAAGTTATTTTTGCTTTAAACTATTAATATTACTAGTTTGACACCCGTGTGTTGCAACGGGGTAATTAACTTAGTTATATATCCTATGTCTAATTTTGTTTACATATGATTAAAATATCTTTTTCAAATAAAATAAAACATAGAACACTTTATTAATGAAAAAAAGTTGTAAGGCTTAATATTTGTATGTTATTGTTGTAACTGATATAATCTTATAAGAGCTCTCGAAGACAATACTTGAGAGACTCAAATTTTTTTGGATTGATACCGAAGTTCAACGATACTCTTATTTATAGTCATTGGATAACTCAACCTTATGATAATCTGTTGATGTGAGACAATTCAACTATTTATACGTAGTATATATATTTATCACACCTACATTATTTTCCAATGTGGGACAAATAATATACTTAGAAGTACACAATATTTTTCGCATCTAATTCAACATCAAACCCGGTTTAATAATGAGCAAATATTATAATTCGTACATTTTTTTTCGTTTTTTTTTTATCATAATTAATATATGTGAAAATGATATGAAACATATACTCTAATGCTGACATTTTTTTTACCACGAATCTAATTGTATAATTTTCATAATTTTTTTACAATACTTTTTTTGGCAAATATAAATAAAACTTCTAAACATCATTTCAATATAACATAGAAAATATATATCATATTGTGGATTGATACACTCTCTTAAAAGCTCTCTAAGACATACTGAAGAGACTCAAAATATTTTGGATTGATACATAAGTTCCAATAATGCCTCATATTTATAATCATAGAATCACCCCATCTTATGCTAATCTTTCGATGTGGGACAATTTTATTATTTATACGTATTCACCACACCTAAATTATTTTTCAATGTGAGACATAACATACTAAGAAGTATACAATTTTTAATATGTGCAAATTATATAAAATATATATTTTAATGATAACATTTTTTTTTACCACGAATCTTATTATATTATTTTCATAGTTTTTGCTTAAAGTAAACATATTATAATATCACTAATATATAATCGTCTTTATAAACATTTACGTGTTTATTATTTGTATTATGGCAATACTTGAGAGATTCAGAAGATTCTGTGTTGATACCTATGTTTCAATGATGACTCTTATTTATAATCATAAGATCACTTCATCTTATGATAATCTTTTAATGTGGGACAATTCAACTATTTATTCGTAATACATCATATTTTTCGCACCTAATTCGACATCCAACCCTATTTGATAATGAACAAACACTATATTATCTATTAATATCCGTATATGTTTTTTTTATCATAATTAATATATGTGAAAATGATATGAAACATATACTCTAATGCTGACATTTTTTTTACCACGAATCTAATTGTATAATTATCATTTTTTTTTTGTTACGATACTTTTTTGTCAAGTGAAATGTATGAGCTTTTTTATAAATAAAAATTATAAACATCGTCACTTCAATATTATATAGAAAATTATATCATATTGTGGAGAGAATGATACAAACTCTTAAAAGTTTTCTAAGACAATACTTAAGAGACTCAAGAAATTTTGGTTGATGCCTTAATTTCAATTATTTCTCCTATTTATAATTATAGAATCACCCATCTTATGCTAATCTTTCGGTGTGGGACAATTCTACTATTTATATGTAATTATTCACCACACCTGCATTATTTTTCAATGTGGTACAAATAACATACTAAATAGGAAATACATAATCTTTTTCGCACCTAGTTCGACATCCAACCCAAATTCCGAATACGGGAAATTTCTAGTTCAATATATGTAATAAGAAATACATCATCTTTTTCTCCTATTTTTTTTCTATTTTTTTTTATCATAATTAAAATATGTGAACATAATATGAAATTTAT